>OZ038316.1:32401627-32437925 GCA_964035775.1 Osedax frankpressi
CGGCGTTTACGTCCGAAACCCATTCGTAATCATTTGCACAACTATCTACTAACGAACCCATGAACAAGTCCTTTTAATAAGCCCCTTTTAATAAGCCCCTTTGAATAAGCCCATTTAACATGTTTACTCACCATCGCGTCTATTCAATATCCGGCTCTCTACTTACAGAGATACCTTTATAACATCTGACACGCTCCTATAACATCGGTCACGCCCCTCTTACATCGGGCACACCCCTCTTACATCGGACACGCCCCTCTAACATCGGACACGCCCCTCTAACATCTGACACGCCCCTCTAACATCGGACACGCCCCTCTTACATCGGACACGCCACTCTAACATCGGTCACGCCCCTCTAACATCGGACACGCCCCTCTAACATCGGACACGCCCCTCTTACATCGGACACGCCCCTTAACCTAGGACACGCCCCTCTAACATCGGACACGCCCCTCTAACATCGGACACGCCCCTCTTACATCGGACACGCCCCTCTAACACAGGACACGCCCCTCTTACATCTGACACGCCCCTCTTACATCTGACACGCCCCTCTAACATCTACACGCCCCTCTAACATCTACACGCCCCTCTAACATATGACACGCCCCTCTAACATCTACACGCCCCTCTAACATCTACACGCCCCTCTAACATCGGACACGCCCCCTCTAACACCGGACACGCCCTCTAACACCGGACACGCCCCTCTAACACCGGACACGCCCCTCTAACACCGGACACGCCCCTCTAACATCGAACACGCCCATCTAATATCTGACACGCCCCCTCGCTATCAGGTAGAACACCCTCCCTCTTCGATGGCGATGGCTTGGAAGAAGCTAGTCTCATCCCAACGTAAACGCGCAGTTATGGCTTGTTTCCGTATGGTCCCTCTTTACAATCTGCCCAGGCACCGGGCCATCAATCTCTTCCTCAAAGCCTACTCATCTCAATGGCTTCAGAAGGAACAACCCGGTCACCGCACTCTCATAGAGAACATTACGGTAAGCCCTGTGGTCTCTAAACCACGCCCCGTGGTACCCGCCTATAAACCACGCCCCGTGGTACCCACTACATAGTACATATAGAGTCCCCCTTCTTTACACTCTCTAAGACCCGACCTTAACACCCATAGTATGTCCCTCTACTCGACACTCGCCGTTAAACGCACACTCCCAACGCCTGCCTCGACAGATCTCCCTGCACGAACAAAGCGATCCATCTAACGGCGGGGAACTGGCGACCTTGACCCCGGGGGGCGTGGTCTCGCCGTCCGTCGACGACGACGAAAGCGGCGCTTCCGGAGCTGACGTCACCCTTAACGGCACCTCCCAACCATTGCACCAACTTATAACGGCTTTCAGTCGGGCAGCAGCTATCAATGATTCCGAAACCCTGAGCAACGACTTCCTCTACTACTCATTTGCTAACATCATGTCGCAGGTGAGATGACAGTCGAATTCACATTCTGACAGGCTTGGGACTGACAGGCTTAGGACTGACAGGCTTGGGACTGACAGGCTTGGGACTGACAGGCTTGGGACTGACAGGCTTGGGACTGACAGGCTTGGGACTGACAGGCTTTGGACTGACAGGCTTGGGACTGACAGGCTTGGGACTGACAGGCTTTGGACTGACAGGCTTGGGACTGACAGGCTTGGGACTGACAGGCTTTGGACTGACAGGCTTGGGACTGACAGGCTTGGGACTGACAGGCTTGGGACTGACAGGCTTGGGACTGACAGGCTTGGGACTGACAGGCTTGGGACTGACGTTGCCCCTCGTCAATTACATAACATTGTACATACCTCTACCTGACGCTTCAACATGCATTTTGATACATTGACATTCGACGAGATCATATTTCAACTTACATTAGATCTGACAGTTAAACTGACATTAGATCTGACAGTTAAACTGACATTAGATCTGACAGTTAAACTGACAGTTAAACTGACATTAGATCTGACAGTTAAACTGACAGTTGATTTGACAGTTAAACTGACAGTTGATTTGACAGTTAAACTGACATTAGATCTGACAGTTAAACTGACAGTTGATTTGACAGTTAAACTGACATTAGATCTGACAGTTAAACTGACATTAGATTTGAAAATTAATCTGCCAGTTTATAATCGTCCCTAACCACGCCCCATGACAACGTAGTCGCCATGGTTACACAACTCACGTATCCCCCTGCAGAGTTGCCACGGTTGCGATGACGACGACGACGATGACTCCGCCACAGGTGGAGCTGGCGACGCCGACGAAGACGACACAGCAGCTTCACTCCAAGAACAAGAACTCGACAAACAATTGCTGCTCTTCGAACAAAGTCGTCTGTCTGATCGAGGGGCGGCCGAAATGGTGTTACTCTACATTAGTGCGTCTAAAGGTAAGACATCCGGGACTTCCGGGGGCAAGGGACAAGGGACAGCCGGGGGGCAAGGGAATAGGAACATCCGGGACATCCGGGGGGCAAGGGAATAGGGACATCCGGGGGCAAGGGAATAGGAACATCCGGGGGCAAGGGAATAGGAACATCCGGGGGGCAAGGGAATAGGGACATCCGGGGTCAAGGGAATAGGAACATCCGAGATGTCGAGGCGGAGAGAATGACGAGGGAGAAGGTTGGGATGCGAAAGAGGAGATGGGAGTGGAGAATTGGTATCGATGAGGTCAGAAGCGAGAGTAAGTCGGGGAGAGAGATGTAGTTATTTTGGGAATAGCGGTTGTAATCGGAGAGGTTGGTAGGGATGTAGTAAGGAGGTTGTCGGGGAGGGAGTCAGGGAGGGAGTCAGGAAGGGAGTCAGGAAGTAAATTCAAAAACACTTTTAATTCTTGATTATAATTAATGTAGGAAACTTCAGTGAAATGGTTACTTCAACCTTTGACCTTGGAATTTCAATTCTCCGCGGGGGTAATGTTGACGTACAAGCTGTTAGTTATTTATTATTATTTATTATTAAAGCGTTTTGCAAATTCGATTTATTTCAAAAAGAACGACAATTGCGTAAATTACTTTGAATAAATAGTTTATTAATTTTTAAAATTTTAATTTCACTGTCATTCGCTATAATAATGTTCTTTTTTTCCAGAGGATGTTAAACCACTTAAAGGACAAGAAGGACGTAGGCTTTTTCACTTCGGTGGCGGGATTGATGCAAAACTGTTCTGTGCTTGATTTGGATACTTTCGAAAGAGGCAAAAAAGCGGAAGGTTCGACCAAAGCGATTAATTGATAAATACTTCCAACATTTCCAACATTTCCAACATTTCCAACATTTCCTTATAAAGACATCTCCTAAACTAATTGCTAGGCTGTGCCTGCATTCGTTATCCTCTCCGCTAATCAACCACTATGCAATACACAGGTCTCGGCGTCCAAGGTACTGTCCGCTTCATAGTCTGTGTCAATAACCCTTAACCTTTAACCTATTCATAGCGGATAACTACTAGCTGGCTGCATTAGTTAGAAAGAGAACGCATTATTAGATTTACTCTCATACAATATATCGCACCTAGACAGATGAACAAAGTAGATAGAAGTCTGCGATATAGTATAGGTTGTATACTTAGCTTCCATTCTGTTCAAATCAGGCTATAGTCTATATTGTTATTAGATGCGGGCCATAGTCTGTATTGTTATTAGATGCGGGCCATAGTTTATATTGTTATTAGATGCGGGCTATTGCTATTAAACCAATCATAGACCAATCAAGAATGATAGAAAATTAATTGTAATACTGTGAAATACTAAACTATACAAAAATACAAAATTTAACTAATCTAAACCATCTCTAAACCATTTCTAAACCATCTCTAAACCACTTCTAAACTATCTCTAAACCACTTCTAAACCATCTCTAAACCACTTCTAAACCATCTCTAAACCACTTCTAAACTATCTCTAAACCACTTCTAAACCATCTCTAAACCACTTATAAACCATCTCTAAACCATTTCTAAACCATCTCTAAACCACTTATAAACCATCTCTAAACCATTTCTAAACCATCTCTAAACCACTTCTAAACCATCTCTAAACCATTTCTAAACCATCTCTAAACCATTTCTAAACCATCTCTAAACCACTTCTAAACCATCTCTAAACCACTTCTAAACCATCTCTAAACCACTTCTAAACCATCTCTAAACCACTTCTAAACCTTATTTAAACAATTTCTATACTATATCTAAATATGTGTACCTCTATAATGCAACATTCACAACCAACATTCATATATACATATTCATATATACCTTATATATAAAAACTATTAATCTATAAATTATACGTACTTAAATAATGACTTAAATTATTGTTAACAAAACTACTCCATATTAAACCTTGGCACTCTTTATAATAGAAATATTGTAATCAATATTATATAACTACAAATCAAATTTGTAAATAATAATCTATCGTTGATATATTATTATATTACTTATTCTATAATCGATATAAAATAATATCAATTGATAATGTCGATCTTACTCTGATTTAGAGGAAATTTAGAGGAATTATCGTCTAAATTTCATTCTTCAATAAATAAACTATGAAACCTAATACCAAATATAACAAAACCCATCAAATATATTACTGACTCCATTACGACTCTATTATTGAGTCCTACAGAACTCTACTATTTAACTTCAGAACTCCACTATTAAAACGCAAAAACTCTACATCTGATCTGTCTAAGGAAACGCTAACGCCTAACCCCTAATCTCTGCTTTGCAACCGTTACAAATCTCGCCCATGACCCCATGACCCCACGGTGACAGTTGACCCCCGATAACGCAGGTCTAGGGGTCACAAGCAATAACGTCAGCACGGCCAACAGTAATTTGAGCGACTCTGATGATTGTCTTCGTGTTTTCCGTTTTCTGCAACTACTCTGCGAAGGACATAACTTGGGTTCGACGCAGTGTGAAGTAATAAACTGATTAGCTAAGCGATATTGGTTTCATACGACCAAGAATAGGATAATTCTATCTAAAGTTTAGATACTAAACAATGATTATAAGCAATTTTAAACACTCATTATGGGCAATTCTAAACACTGGTTATGGGCAATTCTAAACACTGGTTATGGGCAATTCTAATTACAGATTGTTAACAATTCTAAATGATTATTATAAGCAATTCTAAACAATGATTATGGGCAATTCTAAATACTGGTTATGGGCAATTCTAAATACAGCTTATTAGCAATTCTAAACAATTATTATGAGCAATTCTAAATACAGAATATTAGCAATTCTAAATACAGCTTATTAGCAATTCTAAATACAGCTTATTAGCAATTCTAAAATATTATTATTAGCAATTCTAAACAATTATCATGAGCAATTCTAAATACAGAATATTAGCAATTCTAAATACAGCTTATTAGCAATTCTAAACACTGATTATTAGCATTCTAAACACTGATTTTGGCAAATTCTAACGCTGATTATGGGCAATTCTAACCAATGGTTATGAATGGTAATGGCATATTGCCATGAAATCTAATTTATTAATTTCTATCCCATATTATTTTTTAAGCAAAATACCAATAACTCTAAACTAAATATAAGCTAGTTTTAAGCCGTATAAATTAACGTTTAATTGATATTATTTTAATATCCTAAATTTGTTTATTTACAAATTATTTTTCATCAATAATTGAAATGTTCTAACTATTAATTTTGTAATCATATTGAGGTTACAAAAAAGTTTAATATGAGAGATATTATAAGAATAGATAGCAATAATAAATATTTACATTATAAATTAGTTTCTCTGAAATGATTTGTATACTTTTGAAATAACTTCAAATTTATAAAAATAATTTTCTAATCAAATATTTAAACAATCTTGTAAATGCAACACGATTGAAACTCTTCAAATCATTATATAACTATAAAGAATTAGAGTCTTGCAACCTTGCAAAACATCTTTATTTCTAATATGTTATTTATCATTTACCTTTGTTTGCTGTAATGGATTGCGACCTCAGTTCATTCAATACGTTAACATTCGCTCGCATTGCTCTGCAGACTTCCAGAACTACCTGAGAGCGCAGGCTGGTAACACAACAAGTGTGAATATCATCATATGTACGGTCGACTACTTACTCAGACTACAGGTTTGACCTTTAGTGACCTTTAGTGACCTACAGTGACCTTTAGTGGCCTTTAGTGACCTTTTAGATCATAATTCACCGCAAGTCCACAAATTTTGTAAATCAAATCTCCATCACTCCGCTCTGACATTTGAACACGTCATTTCCTATCTGTGTTGTAGTTATGGTTACAGCGTCGTTCATTGATCCGATATATGTTCCACATTCTACGTAATCACTCGCCCGTAGGAGTCTATCATGGACTTCTATTGGCATTACTCGAACAAAGATACCATCGATGCTTCCGGAAAAGATTGCTTCGTTTGCGCAATTAAAGTTGCAGTTCAGGTATTCCGAAGTATCACCGAGTACATTCAGGTTAGATTATCTATTGTGTCCTACTCTCAACCGGATCTTTCTACGGCTTCTTCCCTACTTCTTTCTACGGCTTCTTCCCTACTTCTTTCTACGGCTTCTTCCCTACTTCATTCTACGGCTCTTCCTACTTCTTTCTACGGCTCTTCCTAGTTCTTCTTATTCGCTTCGCTTCCCACCTTCCCATCCTCCGTACGATATTGACTTCCTTTTCTTTTCTCCCTCATCGTTGTCATACTCTAGCCTCTCCTCAATGCGCAATCGCTACAACCTCGACAGGGTCCGTGTGCAGGAAATCAATTGGCATTGGCTCACAGCAGACTTTGGGATGCTGTCGGAGGATTCCTCTATATATTTGCGCACATGCAGGATAAGTTGTCCAAGGTAAGTTTTGCAAATTGAAAGAAAATAAAATAGCTATTATCATTTATCTATATCTATGAATGCATTATATAAAATATTTTTTATATATCTTTATTTACATATTTAAATACATATTTAAATACATATTTTAATACTTATTTAAATACATATTTAAATACATATTTAAATACATAATTAAATACATATTTAAATACATATTTAAATACATATTTAAATACATATTTAAATACATATTTTAATACTTATTTAAATACATATTTAAATACATATTTAAATACATAATTAAATACATATTTAAATACATATTTAAATACATATTTAAATACATATTTAAATACATATTTAAATACATATTTAAATACATATTTAAATACATATTTAAATACATAATTAAATACATATTTAAATACATATTTAAATATATATTTATTTCTAATTGATTTTTTATACTTAACATGATTTTATTAATTAAACATCTCATTTTTCAGTTTATTTATAAATCTTACTTTAGGATCCAGAACAATTGGAATTGTTGCGCGAGTTTATGAAACTGCAGAAAGAGATGATGATAATGTTGCTGTCCATGTTGGAAGGTAACGTCGTAAATGGAGCAATTGGTAGGCAAATGGTTGACACTCTTGTGGAGAGCTCAGCAAACTTCGAGGTGAAATCAAATTATAAAAATATTGCAGACTATTTCTTTTTAAGTTATTCACCAATTATTTAATTTCTTATTTATTTTAATAATTTCAGATGATTCTAAAATTCTTTGATATTTTTTTGAAAATGAAGAATTTGTCAACTTCAGAAGCTTTCATGGTAAAATTTATTTTATTAATTATTATTTATTATTTTAATCTAAAAATTGTATTTGAAGTAATTGTATAAAGGTTATAAAATATCGTTTACAATTTATCGTAAGAATGTCTTAGGAATGTCTATAAATACGTATTCACTCGAATTCGCGGTCCATCTCCGTAATTACGAACTCCTAGTTTATGTTCTTCATCGTCGGCGTAATTTAGGAATTCGATTTAAACCACGACGGATTCATTTCCCATCGCGAGTTCAGGAAAGCGATGGAAACGCAAAAGATCTACGCAAGGTGCGTTTAGACGGAGCATGCTGCACGTAGCACGTCGTCGGGGTCGGCTTTTAATGTCCAACATTGACCAGCCGTTACGCAATAGCAAAGCGTAAGCCGGGCCCGCTAACTTCGTAACGGATCCAGGAAGTGGTCGGGGCTACGACGACGACGACGTCAGCTAATTGCTGTTCACGTGTCTCAGTTGCCTCATCGTTCTTAGTAGTTACTGCTTCGTAGACGCTGTAGTATCTCGCGACGTATTACGACTCATGCCCCGCCCCTTCATTACGCCCCGCCCCTTCACTACGCCCCGCCCCTTCACTACGCCCCGCCCCTTCACTACGCCCCGCCCCTTCATTACGCCCCGCCCCCTGCGCCCTCACGCTCAGGATTGCGATTCGAACGGCGACGGCGTGATCACGACGAAAGAATTAAAATTGGCGCTGGAACTGCAGAAAACCTACACCCAGTGAGTCCCCACCATCCCCGACACCCAAACCCCACTTTCCTCGCCGCTAAATTCTATGAACTTTTGCCGACTTTGCACTAATTCTAGATTCTGCTATTTCCGCTGTTCTGTAGAACGGTCGATGTATTTCTTGTAGAAGGCATGGCACCGGGTGTAGATTAATACTTAGATCTAGATTAGTGGGTAGATATTGATTACCACAATTAGTATAATAGATTACGTCATAAAGCGATGAGATATATTCCGATAGTATCTAAAACATGGAGGTTAATTTCAATAATGCAGTATTTGTTTTCCTTTAACTATAACATTTGTATTATTTTGAATGATGTTTATTTTGGTTTTAAATTAACACTATCGTATAACACTCTAATGTTATATTGACATTCAATACGTATCTTCTATTGAATAATTCGAATACCATTCTCACTTCAATCCTGTTCACTAAAACAAGATAATCAAAGTATTATAAAACTAAAATCCATGAAAATGCTTCATCGATTCTTGCGTTCACGTTTACCTTCGCATGTTTGATCTCACCTCTCTCTCACCTCCGTCTCATTGTTTGACTTCTGCGTCAGGGAGGAGATCGATTACGTAATGATGTGCGTCGATGCCAACCAAGACGGACGCGTCGATTTCAACGAGTTCACGGATCGCTTCCACAATCCGGCGAAAGACATCGGATTCTCCGTCGCGGTCCTGCTGACCAATCTCTCCGAACACATTCCGAATGACCCCAGGTTTGATGGACGTAGGGCTTTTCGAATAATCTACAATTCATTCGTATCAATATATGATAATTTTAACCATAATTGATAATTTTATTGATATTTGACTGTTATGATTTCTTCTTCATAGGCTTGAAAGGTTCTTAGAGAAAGCGAAATGTGTTTTGGATTATTTTGAGCCATATTTAAGGAAGGATTGAGATCATCGGAGGAGCTGGATACATTGAAAGAGTCTATTTCGAGATATCCCAATCACATATAGACCAATGGCGCAAACCTCAAATCCAGGTAAATATAACATACGCAAATTTTATTACTTTGATTCTTTATATATATATATTTATTATCATTATTATTTTCTTTACAAATTGGAATAAAAACTAAGCATTTATCGTATAAACAATAATCATAATACACCCTGGTATTAACATAAGGAATCCAAGCGCACATTCTTACATAATATTGTCTCAGAAGAAGGAGACAAAGGGAAGCTAGAGTTTTTCATAAATTTCTGCGAAGACTCAATCTTCGAGGTGTTGAAAGCGTAACTTTGCCTGTCACTAAATTGTTCAGTCACTAGAGATATTGTGGTGTCGATAGATTGCATTAAATAGAGTTTTTTTTGGCCTAGTCAACATTTCATAATCCGATTACAATGAGAGAAATGAACGTTCATCTCTTCGTCAATATAGCATCCACGAACCCATACTCTCGTTACTCTGCATGCGTAAACTATTCTCTGTTGTTTATTCTTAGGAATCGAAACAAGTTTTCTTACACAATGTAGTCAGCATTGATTGCGAAAAACAAAAGTTGAGTTATTTCATAAACTTTTGCGAGGATTCAATATTTGAGGTTTTCGCATGAATTACTTATTGTCGATTTGTATGTTTTGCTTTTATATAAAAAATTCTATAAATTAGTTAAGTTTTAGTCAAGGTACATTAATTAATTATTAATTCAGCATACAATTAATTTGTTTTATTGCATTATCATAACTTCTAATTGTTCTACTTATAATTATTATTAATTATTATATTTATTATTACAATAAACATATCTAAAACCTGCCTAAATTTAACTATATTATTAAATTTACAAATAGTTTTTTTATCGAATGATATTAATATTCAAAAAATTCTACAATTCCTCGACATTTTGTTTGTCTAATAATATTTGCTGCGACGCCAGTATTTGATTTAACCTCCAAAACTCACCTCCAATTGCGATATCAGATGCAATTGGCAAATAGTATCAGTTCGGAAGAACAAACTATGGCTCTACAACAACACACGGCCCAAGGGCCTGGTAGGAAAGAGAATAATTTAAGGTAACTTAAGGTAGATCGCCACCGTAATCGGGATATTAATGATACATCGCTAGTTATTATTAACTTATGCGTATTTGGAAAGTTGAAATTAATTTCATAAATTTAGTCTTGGGGAACATTAATTAATTAGAATTAGAACTGACGTTATAATATTTGGTGTTCAAAAGAGCTAAAGTCCTATACTCTGTGTAGAATTGCTTGGAGATACATAAAAAGTGGAGTGTCCCTATTCATCGACGGTTGCAAGTACGGATTGATTACGATATCGCCAACCAATCTCTCGAAAAACTACCGGAATCTACGTAAAATGACTTGCTGCGATATCATCGTTTCAACTGTGAAATTAAACTTCAACATTATTTGGTGCATTTTCAGATTCATCGTCCGCTTTCTATGGTAAGTAGCCATTCGCATTGGGTTTAACCCACAGAAATTATTGTCCCTCCTAGTGCGCCCTTTCAGAAAGCTTTAATGTCTGATAAGCGACTTTATTAAGTAGAAAGTAGAGGACTTATCGTCGTCTAACATATGTCTTACTTTGCAACCTGGAAAGTTCTTCGCACCTTAAAGCATTGCTCCTAACTTGCAAATAAAGTGAAATTATTCAGTGGAATATAATTGAATATCCCAAAGAAAATCGGGATTTATTTTGCTATTTACACCAGATCGCCCAACAACCACAATTCACAGGGGATCTATTCGTTTCGTCTATATACTGTCGGCGAAACCAAAGGACGTAAGTCCTCCAGATAATCGCGGAGAACTTCTTGCATTGGAGGCGCGGCCCAAAGACAATAGTAAGGCAAGCGACGAGGATGTCGATAGCGGATACGGAAATGATTCGAGGTTGGTGGTAGTCTATATGTCTAGTCCTTACGCGGTTGAATTGTTTACTGAAAACCTTCGAAGGACTTTGTCAGATGATAAATGAATACCATAAACAATTGAACTTGTATTTAAATTAACACATAATACAATAATTTTGACATTTTATTATTATCTTTATTAATTGGCTGATAATCATAATTTCTACAGTGAAGGATCAACCCAAGGATCTGTGAGTGGAGACGTAGAAGAGGTCAAACCAGTTATATAAATAACTATATTTTTTTAAATGTATCTATACAAATTTATTTAATCTTATATTTGCTTCTAAATTTATAATTAAAAGTAAAAATTGAATTCAAAATTATTTTATAGGAAAAAGAAACAATAAAGCAAAATAAAAGGTTTAATATTCTCCAGTTGAATTTGCTTGATGTTCATTCATTAATATACAACAATTGTCATGCAGTACAATATATTCTTTTACGCTATATAATAATGGAGTATACCATTTTATCAGTTATACAGCGAAAGATTGTGAATTTGATGAAATGATAAAAGAGAATAAAACTAATTTTAAAGAAAAATCAAAACCGATTAATTACGGAAAAATAATATTGGTAAGTTTTAAAATATTTATAAGATAATTTTTACTCATTTTATATAAATTTATCATGTTATGTAACATTATTTATTTGTATTCAGAGCGTATTCGCCAGGAATTTCTTCAATTTCAAGGTCACAGCTCTGGCCTTGGCATTTATTATAAATTTCTTATTGCTTCTATTCAAGGTATGTTAAAAGAAATTTATTTTGATTTTTATGAAATTTGATTTAAAATATTCAGTGATTTCGATAAACTACAGATTTTTCTTAATCGAATAAATAAAATATACACATGACTTCATATTTTGCTGAATTGCATAACATCGTATATTTGCCATAAACCCTTTTACATTATTAATAATTCTCTACTCCAGTGCCTATAATTAGTTCCAGATTTTCATTTTATATCATATTCCCAATTTCGACTCCCCTGCCCCGTAACACATCTAATACAACTAAATTGTATGACTAAATACGGTGACCTCCCCCCGTTCACTGATAAGGTTCACGATGAAGTAGATGCAGATGGCGCCACGAATGGTACGACGGTTCCGGAGTGGGTGACACTACCCGAACACATCAGCTATCTTGGTCCCCTCTTACGTTTTATCGCCTGCGTTCACACCGCCATCGCCTTCTCTCTCATGGTTGCCTACTATTTCCTTAAGGTACTTTCATGCTGATGCGTCCCAGATTATGTGTAATTAGATATATATTTTCTTCTTCATTTATTCACTTAATCACTATCTTCTCACTCATTCACTCTCTCTTCACTTGTTCACTATCTCTTCACTTATTCACTATCTCTTCACTTATTCACTATATCTTCACTTATTCACTATCTCTTCACTTATTCACTTATTCACTATCTTCTCACTTATTCATTATCTCTTCAGTTATTCACTATCTTCTCACTTATTCACTATCTTCTCACTTATTCACTATCTCTTCACTTATTCACTATATTCTCACTTATTCACTATCTTCTCACTTATTCACTATCTCTTCACTTATTCACTATCTTCTCACTTATTCACTATCTTCTCACTTATTCACTATCTCTTCACTTATTCACTATATTCTCACTTATTCACTATCTTCTCACCTATTCACTATCTTCTCACTTATTCACTATCTTCTCACTTATTCACTATCTTCTCACTTATTCACTATCTTCTCACTTATTCACTATCTCTTCACTTATTCACTATATTCTCACTTATTCACTATCTCTTCACTTATTCACTATCTCTTCACTTATTCACTATCTTTTCACTTATTCACTATCTCTTCACTTATTCACTATCTTCTCACTTATTCACTATATTCTCACTTATTCACTATCTCTTCACTTATTCACTATCTCTTCACTTATTCACTATCTTTTCACTTATTCACTATCTCTTCACTTATTCACCATCTTCTCACTTATTCACTATCTTCTCACTTATTCACTATCTTTTCACTTATTCACTATCTCTTCACTTATTCACTATCTTCTCACTTATTCACTATATTCTCACTTATTCACTATCTCTTCACTTATTCACTATCTCTTCACTTATTCACTATCTTTTCACTTATTCACTATCTCTTCACTTATTCACCATCTTCTCACTTATTCACTATCTTCTCACTTATTCACTATCTCTTCACTTATTCACTATCTTCTCACTTATTCACTATCTCTTCACTTATTCACTATCTTCTCACTTATTCACTATCTTCTCACTTATTCACTATCTCTTCACTTATTCACTATATTCTCACCTATTCACTATCTTCTCACTTATTCACTATCTTCTCACTTATTCACTATCTTCTCACTTATTCACTATCTTCTCACTTATTCACTATCTCTTCACTTATTCACTATATTCTCACTTATTCACTATCTCTTCACTTATTCACTATCTCTTCACTTATTCACTATCTTTTCACTTATTCACTATCTCTTCACTTATTCACTATCTTCTCACTTATTCACTATATTCTCACTTATTCACTATCTCTTCACTTATTCACTATCTCTTCACTTATTCACTATCTTCTCACTTATTCACTATCTCTTCACTTATTCACTATCTCTTCACTTATTCACTATATTCTCACTTATTCACTATCTCTTCACTTATTCACTATCTCTTCACTTATTCACTATCTTCTCACTTATTCACTATCTCTTCACTTATTCACTATCTTCTCACTTATTCACCATCTTCTCATTTATTCACTATCTTCTCACTTATTCACTATATTCTCACTTATTCACTATCTCTTCACTTATTCACTATCTCTTCACTTATTCACTATCTTTTCACTTATTCACTATCTCTTCACTTATTCACTATCTTCTCACTTATTCACTATATTCTCACTTATTCACTATCTCTTCACTTATTCACTATCTCTTCACTTATTCACTATCTTCTCACTTATTCACTATCTCTTCACTTATTCACTATCTCTTCACTTATTCACTATATTCTCACTTATTCACTATCTCTTCACTTATTCACTATATCTTCACTTATTCACTATCTTCTCACTTATTCACTATCTCTTCACTTATTCACTATCTTCTCACTTATTCACCATCTTCTCATTTATTCACTATCTTCTCACTTATTCACTATCTTCTCACTTATTCACTATCTCTTCACTTATTCACTATCTTCTCACTTATTCACTATCTTCTCACTTATTCACTATCTCTTCACTTATTCACTATCTCTTCACTTATTCACTATATTCTCACTTATTCACTATCTCTTCACTTATTCACTATCTCTTCACTTATTCACTATCTTCTCACTTATTCACTATCTCTTCACTTATTCACTATCTTCTCACTTATTCACCATCTTCTCATTTATTCACTATATTCTCACTTATTCACTATCTTCTCACTTATTCACTATCTCTTCACTTATTCACTATATTCTCACTTATTCACTATCTCTTCACTTATTCACTATCTCTTCACTTATTCACTATCTTCTCACTTATTCACTATCTCTTCACTTATTCACTATCTTCTCACTTATTCACCATCTTCTCATTTATTCACTATATTCTCACTTATTCACTATCTTCTCACTTATTCACTATCTTCTCACTTATTCACTATCTTCTCACTTATTCACCATCTTCTCATTTATTCACTATATTCTCACTTATTCACTATCTTCTCACTTATTCACTATCTCTTCACTTATTCACTATATTCTCACTTATTCACTATCTCTTCACTTATTCACTATCTCTTCACTTATTCACTATCTTCTCACTTATTCACTATCTCTTCACTTATTCACTATCTTCTCACTTATTCACCATCTTCTCATTTATTCACTATATTCTCACTTATTCACTATCTTCTCACTTATTCACTATCTTCTCACTTATTCACTATCTTCTCACTTATTCACTATCTTCTCACTTATTCACTATCTTCTCACTTATTCACTATCTCTTCACTTATTCACTATATTCTCACTTATTCACTATCTCTTCACTTATTCACTATCTCTTCACTTATTCACTATCTTCTCACTTATTCACTATCTCTTCACTTATTCACTATCTTCTCACTTATTCACCATCTTCTCATTTATTCACTATATTCTCACTTATTCACTATCTTCTCACTTATTCACTATCTCTTCACTTATTCACTATATTCTCACTTATTCACTATCTCTTCACTTATTCACTATCTCTTCACTTATTCACTATCTTCTCACTTATTCACTATCTCTTCACTTATTCACTATCTTCTCACTTATTCACCATCTTCTCATTTATTCACTATATTCTCACTTATTCACTATCTTCTCACTTATTCACTATCTTCTCACTTATTCACTATCTTCTCACTTATTCACTATCTTCTCACTTATTCACTATCTTCTCACTTATTCACTATCTCTTCACTTATTCACTATATTCTCACTTATTCACTATCTTCTCACTTATTCACTATCTTCTCACGTATTCACTATATTCTCACTTATTCACTATCTCTTCACTTATTCACTATATTCTCACTTATTCACTATCTCCTCACTTATTCACTATCTCTTCACTTATTCACTATATTCTCACTTATTCACTATCTCCTCACTTATTCACTATCTTCTCACTTATTCACTATCTCTTCACTTATTCACTATCTTCTCACTTATTCACTATCTTCTCACTTATTCACTATCTCTTCACTTATTCACTATCTTCTCACTTATTCACTATCTTCTCACTTATTCACTATCTTCTCACTTATTCACTATCTTCTCACTTATCCACTATCTTCTCACTTATTCACTATCTTCTCACTTACTCACTATCTCTACGTCGACTGCCGTTGCAGGTGCCCTTGGTGTTGTTTAAACGCGAGAAGGAGGTTTGTCGGTCACTTGAATTCGACGGCCTGTGGATCGCCGAGCAGCCAGCCGACGATGACATTCGCGGACACTGGGACAAGTTGGTTATATCGACGCGAAGTTTCCCCGACAAGTACTGGGACAAGTTTGTGAAGAAGAAGGTGGGTACGGTCAAGCTACAACTTCACATAAAGCTGAGACTGCGCGTAAATGCATTTCTGTGACGATAAGATGTGGGTGTGATAATATTGTAGGTGCGATTACGATATAAAACTCTGTACTTGATTAATAACGAGGTCCTCTGTATTCCCTTGCATGCAAGAATTCAGGAATTCTCATTAATACGGGAATATTTCCAAGTTAAAAAAGGAAATAACCAGAAATATTTGAAGAAATATCTTATTGCAAAAAATGACCTTATTTAATTTTAACTCTATCATTAATGCTAAATGAGCTGTTCTACGTATTCTATATCTCATTTGTACAGGTAAGGAATCGTTATTCGGAGCAATACGATCCCGATTCGATTACGGCTCTACTTGGAATGAAAAATGTTGAAGGAGTTGCAGCTATCACCGCCCAACAAGGTTTCAGTTTTAAATAACTTCACATTCAAGTTGAATTATTTGGAGATTTCATCAATATTTCAATACATTTCAATTCCCACATTTGTTGGTAAATTCTCACAATTCTCTCAGTGAATCCAACTTCGACCAAGTCGAGCTTTTTACCTGCTTTTATTCACGTCATTGATTGGAAATATGAGGTGTGGAAATGGGGCATCATTTTCACCGATAACGTTGGTTTTCTTTCAGTTATTTATTGATTTACTACATAGAATATATTGTATTGAAAATATGTAAAGGATTAGTGTAAACTAAATACTACGATTACAAATATGCGATAACCAATTGTTCTTTTCCGTTGATCTTTAAAGTAAATAATAATAATTTATATAATAATAAATATGTGTTTCGATGTTTATTATTATTTGTATGCTAAAATTCGTGAATAGCTTCGCAAATATTGAGAGTTTTTCAAATCAATTTGCAGTCGTTCTTGTACACGGCTTGGTACTTCTCTTTCTCCGTATTGGGACACTGGAACTATTTCTTCTTCGCCGCTCACCTGCTAGACGTCGCAATCTGTTTCAAGACTCTCGGCACCATTCTGCAGTCTGTAACTCACAATGGCAAACAGGTAAGTTGAACACCAGCGCTTTACATCTCTGATTACATTACCCATCTCTGTAAATTATTGATATTACTAATTTCGCAAGAAACCAATTGCTATCCACTATTATATCACTATTATTGTGTGTTCTTTGAATAATAAATATATAATTATAATAGATATCAAATTTAGATTTATTTTTAAATATTATAATTAAACTAAATTTTATTCTCAGTAGTTATTTAAATATTATATATTCAGTACACAATAAATCTTCCTATCCTATCTCCTATCTGCTGGTTTATTATATATTATAAATGATCTATTTCATAGAATAAGAACTTATTTAATTATTACAATTTTATAAAAACAATATATCTAATATATTATTTATGTATTGTAATTTATAATATATTTTCATTTTTAACAATGATTTTATGTACACAATGAATTTATATGCAAGAACCAAAATAGCAAATCCTAACCTAATTGTTGACCTGTTCAATATTTATTGAAGTACACTTTTACTTGAATCTATTGAACTTAATTCTATAGCGATGAACCTACATTCATTTGAACACATTTATCAGTTGGATAATCTAATTTTGATTGACAGCTGCTGATGACAGTCATGTTGACATCTATTGTTGTCTACATTTACACTGTTGTGGCTTTCAATTTCTTTCGTAAATTCTACAACAAAGGGGAAGATGGAGAAACTGACTACAAATGTCACGATATGCTAACAGTCTGTATTTTACCAAAGATCATAGATTTACCCCTCATTTTCTTTTTCATTTTATTGTCTCAACAAATTTTTATTAAACAAAAATAATATCAAATAATTTGCATAATTTTCATATACAACATAAATATAAGCTCTTGGATGACTTTATCTCCCGACTAAATCTATAATGGTGACCTACTAATTATGTTTATCCAATAGCCTCTACATTTTGCTAGACTATTTACTCGTTCGCTTTATTTCCTTTATCGGCCTTATCCCTGATCTTAACATCTCGACTCGCAGTGCTACGTGTTCCACTTGTACGTTGGCGTAAGAGCCGGCGGCGGCATCGGAGACGAAATCGAATCTCCGGACGGGGATCCCTCGGAAGTCTACAGAATCCTATTCGATATCACTTTCTTCTTCTTTGTGATTGTCATTCTTCTCGCCATCATCCAGGGTTTGATTTCGGGACTACTTTCACGACCTTATAGCAGTATCCATTGTTATAACGGCCATTTATTCACTACTAAATACGCTATAGACTTACTCTCCATCTCTAAGGAAATATGGCACTTTTGGCTTGTGTTTACCACTCTTCCATTTGAGATACCACTAATCCTAAACTAATTGTAATCAGGTTTGATCATCGATGCGTTCGGAGAACTCAGAGATCAATTAGCGCAAGTGCAAGAGGATTTGGAGGTTTGCCTTCAAACTTATTTATTGTCAATTTCCTGAGTTTTCTTATTTATGAAATTACCAACGGAATCCGTTCTATTGCATTTGCCGTTCCGTTCTATTTCTAAACATTAATTAAAGCGGTCGTTTAATGTTTTTGTTTCTGATTTCGAATAAAACCTTTATAGTCGTCTTGTTTCATTTGCGGGATTGGAAAAGATTATTTCGATAATATTCCTCATGGATTTGAAACCCACGTCACAAAAGAACACAATTTTGCAAATTACATGTTTTTTTACATATCAATTTTATTTATATGAATTTTATCCTCAGCTAACTTTATATAATATATCATTTAAAAATTTTAATTAATTTATTAGTTTCAATATGTTTACCGTATGTTTATTATATTATATATTATGCTTCAATGTATTTACTCTAAATATTATTATTAATTTCCCTAGGTTTTTCTTGATGCATTTAATTAATAAACCCGACACTGAATATACGGGACAGGTGTGTGAAATGATAATTAAATATGATTTCTTAACTTAAGGAAATCTAATAAAACTATTTTCTTTATCTACTAAATAGAATATTCATAATAATAAATTCATTTTGACATCAATTTTTAAATTTCTAGGAAACTTATGTCTGGGAACTTTACCAGCAAAGATGTTGGGATTTCTTCCCAGTTGGAGAATCTTTCAGAAAACATTACGAAGATGAATTGCAGACCATTAAAAATTAATACAACCATGTAATATATGTAATATATTTCTTATTTAACGTTTTTTTGAGTTAGAGCTTATGTTGGTTTTAATAAATATTAAACAATTCATTATATACAATTTTATTTATATACAAATATCATAAAATGCCTTATCCTCATAATTAACGTATGCCACTCCGGTGGTTTCGTAATAGCATATCGGTACTGGGCATTTATTGCATAATATATCCGGAGTGGCCGGAATAATCATAATACTGAAATCAACAGCAAGAACTTTTCACTGGTTCCGGCGTGAGCTTTAATTCAATAGATTTCTTAACATTGATGTCTTCCTTTACGATGAGAAGACTGAAATGATTTATAAATATATTATTATTCAATTTTGAAATGGCGTCCATCTCAATTTTCCATTTGAAATCATTTAATAAAACTTTGCGGTGATGATGTAATCGATAATTACCTCGCCATGTTCTGCACTGATTCATTGACGCAGTGTCCTGTTTTAGCTGACGTCTCGTAGAACAAGGTTCCGTAGTTCTGAAGAAATGCGAGAAAAGAATAAGGATAATAAGGAATAGATAAATTATAAAAAGAACATTTACGTTTCTCATTTATGTATATATTATACATATGATATCCTTAATATATAATATAATATCTTGTACATAGTATATATAATATTATATACCATTAGATAATACTTCAAGCTTGAATTTTTCATAATCCCTGATTAATCCTATACTCTGATATATATAACATAATATAATATCTATGTATATTATATAGTATATTATATGTATACAATATAATATATAATATAATATATTATATACTATATTAGCTCATTTGGAAGTATAAATATTTTGTTTAAATATTTTTTAGGAATATTGTGATAATTTTTTTACTATACAATATTAAATAGAATTCTAGAATTTAAAGTTTAAAGAGAGTTGTCTTAATTAAGAAACATCGAGAACTTGATGTAAACCTTAGCTAATTCAATTCCGTCTTTTTCAGTAATTACTCTGTCACACATCGGTCCAATTTGGTCGACTTTATTTCCTATTAGCAATACAACGCAATCTTCTTCTACCGTTTCCTGTAACAGATGAATACGATACTTAGATTTATAATCGTGAATAGGGAAATGTTTTTTCTTTTCGTCGATATCAAATAAAGCTAAAGAATTTAAAATGTATTTTATCATTTTTAGACTGTCATATAAATAATAAAAAATTGTATATCGGAAACATAAATAAGTGAATACAATACACCCTAGGGTAATATAAAGAGAGTAATATAAAATCTTATCATTAATTCAGAAATTAGCGCATTTATAGTTTATTATAACATATAGGTTATAATAATGTAAGTAACTAAAATATGATTTCTACCTGTATGCCAGACATCCAATTGCGTACATTTTTAAAGGATATTTCTGAAGTGATGTCATAGAATACCATGATTCCATCGGCTTTTCTGAAATATTGTTTTGTAATGCTGCGAAATCTGAAAAATGTGATATAAATTTAAGTCAAATATGATTTAAATATCAAAATGAGAAATATGTAACCAAACTTCATTACAGTGAATAAATAATTGAACATTATCGAGGTATTTAATAATGACTATTTAATAATGAAAACCTTTCCTGACCAGCAGTGTCCCATAGTTGCAAAACGATCAACCTATTGTCTACTTGTATCGTCTTAACTTGAAAGTCAACCCCTTGAAAGTATTGTTGTAGATAAGTAATTCAATTGAATCCATTAATAAAATCTCGCTTGCAGGGATACAAAATATCGCGTACTACCGTAATAAATAATTGTTTTAATAACTTGTGAATAATAAAGAAACACTACAATTCCTTTGAGTTATTATTACTGTAATATTAAAGAAAACTTTCCGCCTAATAATGCCATGAACATTTATTTAATCGAGCAGGATAATGTTAACGGCGGATAAACCTATAGTGGCAACAAAAGACGATCGGAATTCATTCTTGCAGAAACGGTGCAGGAAACTGCTCTTGCCCACTCCGGAATCGCCTACGAAGACAATCTACAGAGACGGGGTGATACGTAGAACACAGGATGCAGAGATTGGAGTAAAATATTGATTATTAGTTTATCGCACGATATCGAGTAACGTGAACGATACCCTATATACACATCGGTGTTTAATATTCAATAAAAGTATTCGTTAGAATTTTCAATATATTTCTCCACCTTATATAATCGTTGCGGTTCGTTGTTGGCGATCTCCGCGATAGGAGGCGACACCTGCGAGGCATTGGTGGCGCCGATAGGCTGTTTCCGGTGAATGGCCGACGTCAACGCCATCGGAGTAACGAGCGTAGTCGACGTCGTCGTCGTCTGTAAGCTCGCAACCGTCGCTACCTTCGTCGGCGACGGGGATTCAAATTGCAACGGTCGACCGTCTTCGAATAAAACGTCGTCGTCGTTTTCGTCTAAATTGCGGGACACGACGATCGGTGACTGTTGCGTCGGCATGCTGAAAGGAGCCAAGTGTATTGTAGTCTATAGACGGGCGGAACATTGCATCGGCAGGCTGAAAGGAGCCAAGTGTATTGTAGTCTATAGACGGGCGGAACTCTGCGATCGACATGCTTCGCGTGGGGGCATATTTCCGCTTTGGCGAAACTTTGCATCTACCAACAACGCGTAGTGCTTGATGGACGGCGAGTGCACTCGCTATGTGACAATTGATTCAACCACGAGACAACATTGATGGAACATCGAATACAGCTTGAATTAGCGATACAACGTGAGAATAGGATTTGCAATCAAAATTAAATTTGCATGCAAATAGCAACTAGTTGAGTGGTAACATATAACATACCGTTACCATATGTAATATAAAGCTGTTAAATGTGTTATGTTATGATAATATATATATATATATATATATATATATATATATATATATTTATTGGATTTACTGATTGGTTTATAATTTATTTAATATAGAAATTAATAAACATAATAATGCTGATCTTAAAATTAGATATATCATTATAATTATAATCAGATAACTTGAAATATTTTACTTCTGAATTATCAATTAACATTTAAAAATTGTAAATGACATTTTAATTATAAATGTGAACGTCTGAGTGCAGTGACACCATCATTCTTAGAATATTACAAACCTTTCATGTAGTTCATCGGGAAAATAACGAGACATCACCGAACCTTGGCTGACTAGTTTGGGAGAAGATGTTCTTTGCGTCTAAGAGAAAATATTAATTATCCTTAAAGATCGAAAGTTTATTTAGATTAAATCATACTAAATAAGTAAAGTTTACATATTTATATTGTGACTATACAATTGCATATTTCATCAGTTAATATCAAACCGAACATGTTTAGGAATATTACCGTTATGTGCGAGTCTGCTTCATCTCTATCATCTTGCAGTTTCCTATTCATTGACCTATAGAAATGAGTGTCATTTATATGATGTGTATAATTGTCTCCTAGATTATTAATAAGTGATTATGAAGTAATGTATAGAAAATCAATAGTGCTGATTTGATATATAACCGCATAAAAACTAACTTTAATATATTGAGCTGTTTCATTAGGCTTTCACGTTCAAGGACTAGATCCTCACTGAGTTCAACATTAGCACTATATGTCAAGGTGATATTATGATTCATCATTACCGATAATAAAATTGATTTATTTCAAATTTAAAATATCTAATAACAATATAAACATTATGCTGCTTTATAATTATATAATCATTATAAAAGATAACTATATTATTTTTGAAAGATGATTTATTTAAAAGATGAATCTATAGTAGTTTATATAAAATATTTAATATAAGATTTTTTCCAAATGTATTCATAATTTCAGTCATAGATTAACAAAAAAAGCCAAGCAGAAAGTTTAATTGGAACTCACTCAATGCGTTGTTGCTTTTCGATCTGGCGATTCTTCATCAGATTGGTGACCTCTGACCTGCTGGTATTCAGCGAACTCTGACTCTCGTTTAGCATTGTCTCCAAGTCGGACTTTTCGCTTTCGAGTCGCACATAGTCTTGTCGCAGAGTTAGTTCAGTCCGGTTCAACTCGACCAAACGCACCTCCATCTAAAAACGAAATCGATTAAATGATTCATTGGACCATTGCGCTAATAATTGTATTCTATATTTAAGAGATCATGCTTAAAGAAAAATTAAAAAAAAACAATTGATTTTAAATTAATGTTTAATTTAAATTAACTTAATTACGCAATTACGTTATATAATTTGTGTTTCACTTGTAAGTGTTTTTAAAATCCTACGAATTATTGGCCAATATAGAAATAATGGAAATTTAATGAAATTTTCGATTAGGTCTATCAAAAAAGGATGAATCGGTAATATGAACTTAGATTACTTTAAGAGCAATTATATGCTTAGATTAGTTATTAATATGCTAATTATGTTATGTAACTTTGAAACTCGGTTAGTACCTGACGAAGACGCGACATGAAATCTTTAAGCAGCGCGTCCTTCTCGAGCATTGATCTCTCCATATCGAGTTTCATTTTCTTCTCTTTCTTATCTTCCTGAGGTGCGATGAGGAGGTCGTAGGTCATTCTAGAGGTCAATCTAGAGGCGGTGACACCGACGCATTCCCGATCCAAGAACCCGCGCCCAAAGTTATGTAAGCCTATTATGTCTAATCTAGTGTTACACCAAATATATCCTGCGAGAGATATACACATATGCGAGCAATCCGAAAGTATGAGAGATAGAGATAGATGTATAGGTCCACAAGCTTGCACTGCTGAGAAAAGGTCTAGGGGATGTCTCATGCAACTTACCAGCATTTGATATAAGCACGACTGATCGCCGAATTTTAAACAAATCTGTAGTTTACGACAATTTCGAATAGTTATTATAATAATTGGAATGATAAATAAAAAGGACTTGGAAATTTAATTGATTTTTACTGACTTGAGTAGAAATTCTCTGTTTCTCCAGTTTAATTTGATGTTCCATTTCGACGTAGAGTTTACTCAACTCTTCGTCGTGATGATGCGATTTGCTGAAAATCAATGTGACAATTTAGATCAAATTTATTTGGGAAATATTCAATAGACAGCTTACAAGAAATGCTTATTATATTTTATTCGTAATCTTTTTTTTTAATCTTTTGTTATCTATTTATTATCTATGAATATAATAGGATTCACTTTATTTTGTTATATAAATAGTCGAATGCTGGTATCAGCGAAAATACAATATAAAACTGTAGTATATACTGATTATATAACGGCATATCGAACTCAGATCAATATATATTAATTATATATTATATATTGTATATTGTATATTGTATATTGTATATTGTATATTGTATATTGTATATTGTATATTGTATATTGTATATTGTATATTGTATATTGTATATTGTATATTGTATATTGTATATTGTATATTGTATATTGTATATTGTATATTGTATATTGTATATTGTATATTGTATATTGTATATTGTATATTGTATATTGTATATTGTATATTGTATATTGTATATTGTATATTGTATATTGTATATTGTATATTGTATATTGTATATTGTATATTGTATATTGTATATTGTATATTGTATATTGTATATTGTATATTGTATATTGTATATTGTATATTGTATATTGTATATTGTATATTGTATATTGTATATTGTATATTGTATATTGTATATTGTATATTGTATATTGTATATTGTATATTGTATATTGTGTATTGTGTATTGTATATTGTATATTGTATATTGTATATTGTATATTGTATATTGTATATTGTATATTGTGTATTGTGTATTGTATATTGTATATTGTATATTGTATATTGTATATTGTATATTGTATATTGTATATTGTATATTGTATATTGTATATTATATATTATATATTATATATTATATATTATATATTATATATTATATATTAATTATAATTAGTCCACCTACGATATTTGATACTCACCTATTTAAAGCTTGTTCCACTGACTTTAACTCCGTTTGAGAAGTATTGATTTCTTTGGAAACTCTACTCAAGAATTCTTCAAACTTTTCCAAAAGAGCTGGATCCTTGTGTAAACGTTTCCATATCAATTTTAACGAATCAGTGCTGTTGATAGATAAACATATATATATATATATATATATATATATATATATATATATATATATATATATATATATATATATATCTATATATATATATATTTATATATATATATATGATAATTAAATAGTTAATATAATATTATTTACATATAGAGTACTAAGACGATATATATATAGGTTTATTCTATAAATGTTTAAATGATATAACAAATAAATGATACAAAAGTTATTGTAAATTATAAGTTATTAATACAAAATTATTTTCTGTCAATTAAATTAATTATAATTCTATGAAGTTTGGGTTTAAGTTTCAATATTTTTTTTAATTTTTGTTTGTATATTTATTTTGTTGGATTAGATCTTTCGAAGTCGATGTTTACCATCCCAACTTAATACTTCATTAACGTCTACTAACTCATCGAAAACCTCGACGGCTTTCGTAGATGCAAACATGTCATTAAATAGTTGATCATCGCCGCGAGTCGTATCGTTTTCGTAGACGATATCGATATTATTCTGGTTTGTGTCGGCGACGTATTCTCCTGTTGGGAGAATAATAGAAAGTGAGCAAGAAAGCGAAACGATACGATTAAAAGCATCCGAGAAGACATTTAGATAGGGTTATGAAGACAGGTTAGGTGTCTTATGTAAGATGTGAGATACATTCAATACAAGTGGACGTACATTGATTTAAAACAATAGCTGTAGTTATAGAGTTAATGGTATAACCTGTTATAATAACGAGACACTGCCATAAAGAACTAATAATGTGATTTTAGGTCAGGTATCTGATAACCTGATTACATCTCAACACAGTAAATCTTACTAAGCAAATTCACTGTCGAATACATACTTATGAACTAAATATATAGATAGCATAAATAATATGTAATATATATATAATCATTAGATAGGATGTTATTGGAAAAGTACCATGAAGTGTTGGTGGTATAAAATACCCCTGAGATAAGTGAAGAGATAATTATGGTAATCACTGCAATTTAAAGTGAATTAGCCAATAAATAATCGTATGATTCACATGTATACTAATTATTTACTATAATGGTCGCAAAATTGGGGTAACTAGAGTTAATTACTTTTTGAGTTTGAGTACCCAACCCAACTTAGGGAGTTAAACCAGAGGTGGAACTCAGGCGAGTACATTGTAGTTGACACTTGCATTAGAAATAACAAAAGGAATGAAAATCAAAATTCGAAGTGAAACTTAGACGTGAGACTTGGTAGTGAAATTTAAAGATGAAATTAAGGCTAAACAAAATTTTAAATTCGTAAACTAATAACATAATAGTCACTCAAAATCAATATAATTTATTGAATACGATATCCCTATAGCCGCAGTCTTCTGAATCTACTAAAGTACACATACATGTAGCTTTGAGATTTATGAGTATTTAAGATCGAGAGTTACATAATGATATAAATAGAGTTTCGTTTATCCGTAGTAAATATAACGTCATTTTTAATATTAATACCAGAACTTATATTTTGCTTTATCAAAGCAGTATTCAATTACTATTGTGTCCGGATTACACTAGTCGTACTGAGATATCGACATCGAGGTTATCTTGAGGTCAATTGACCAATTCATCTAGCAAGCACTCGTTGCCGAGGTGAACAGTTGCATTTATTAAAATATACGGTCTATTGCATTAATACAGATGATCCTACTTGATGTAGGGCATTGTACACCCCAATGAATTATATAATATGTAAAGTTTGTGTACACTGTACTATGTACACCGTACTATGTACACCGTACTATGTACACCGTACTATGTACACCGTACTATGTACACCGTACTATGTACACCGTACTATGTACACCGTACTATGTACACCGTACTATGTACACCGTACTATGTACACCGTACTATGTACACCGTACTATGTACACCGTACTATGTACACCGTACTATGTACACCGTACTATGTACACCGTACTATGTACACCGTACTATGTACACCGTACTATGTACACCGTACTATGTACACCGTACTATGTACACCGTACTATGTACACCGTACTATGTACACCGTACTATGTACACCGTACTATGTACACCGTACTATGTACACCGTACTATGTACACCGTACTATATACACCGTACTATGTACACCGTACTATGTACACCGTACTATGTACACCGTACTATGTACACCGTACTATGTACACCGTACTATGTACACCGTACTATGTACACCGTACTATGTACACCGTACTATGTACACCGTACTATGTACACTGTACTATGTACACTGTACAGAGTTTATAACGAGTGAAAAATGTTAAATTTGTGAATAATATAATATCTAGATAAATATATGACAGATATTGTAAATAATGCGTTATTCCTATATATACTATAAACTATATACAATATACTATATACTATATACAATATAGTATAATGTGGTGCATTACAAATCATTATGATATATAAAAACAAGACAATGCAATATAGCAGGTACGTAATACAATGTACGACTTACGAACATCATATTAAATACGCTTCTAAAGGTATTGTTTGCACTAGTAATTGTTATATCGCTACTGGAAAAATACAAGCACGAATACAAGTTAAATTTCATTATTATTAAATGTGAAAGAATTTATTGTGTCAATGATTTTTTAAATTTTGCAATCAAAAAAATCTGCAAATTTTTCACATAGACTTATGCCATCCTCATTTCCTCATTTGGTAAAATTGTTTTATTTTTTATACCAGTTAAACTATTTGTGATTTAATAAGGCTTACGCATATTTCCTGAACATTCTTGAATTTTATTAAAATAATATTTTGAATAATTTAAGTTATATAAGTTAGCATTAGATCTATTTTTTCTATATAATCTCTCTTTTCTTCTCAAATCTTTTTTGGCATTAATTATTTCGTCATTAAACCAGTGAGAATGACTAATTCTCACTAGTTTTTTTTTTAATGGCGCATACTTATTTATTAGATAACATAATGTTTCAGTTAAATTTGTTACGCATACATTATTAGTGCAAATTGATGATCTGAGATCACTACAGAAATTTGGTACATTAATCGAAGAAATAGTTCTATAATTAATATAACGTTTAAGCAATGGTGGCATATATACATCTATGAGTATTGGTACAGCATAGTGATCGGACAATAAATTATTAATGGGTAGTTTATTAATATTGTATTTGAAAAATCTAGAAGTAATTACTAAATCCAAAATATTTCCTAATACGTGAGTATGGGTCTGAATATGCTGTATCAAATTATTTGTCAGAAGCATTTTTTTGAATTCAGTTATAGATCTATCCGATTTATTAAAATGAAAGTTAAAATCGTCCGTAATCAATGTAAAGTCCAAACATATCGAGGAAGTTAATTCATAGAATTCATTTATAAATGTTATATAATTATTAGATGGTGGACGATAGATTACGATAATATTAAAAATGTACAAGTTATTAATTACAAAATCAGCTTTAATACATTCACAATTAGTTAAATAAAGATCATGACTATTTATTAAATCAATAGTATCACTGTATATTATACCTACACCACCTCCTCTACACCCAGTCTTTCTAATAATGCGAATAAATTTATATCCTAATGGTAAAAGTTGTGTATTAATTATGTTACCACTGTCTATAGCAGGAAGCCATGTTTCGGTTAAGGCAACTAATAATGGTTTAAACTCAATGATATAATCAATTAATAATTCGATGTTACTATAAATAGATCTTATATTTATTAACGCAATCATTGATTTTAATGGTCAATTAGATTTATTTGTTTTAGTGTTTAATTTATTATTTACTTTACATATATAGAATAATTATCTGACCATTCCTTAAACTGTGTATTAGATATATCAATGGTTAGATTCCAGTCAATTTTACCATTTTTTATATTACGTAAATTCATATACACTACTTCTCTTATTAAAAACACACTTGCAGTTATCTACACATTTAGATTTCACAACGTGATATAAAATTTTACCATGAATAATAACTTCTTTAGTTAAATAAGGTCTAGTAAAATACTTGCGATCTACTCTTCTCAATGTTAAAAATGAATTTAATGCAAATTTAGATTTTAAATAAATTATACTACTGCTACTGCTACTGCTACTGCTACTGCTACTGCTACTGCTACTGCTACTGCTACTGCTACTGCTGCTTCTGCTGCTGCTGCTGCTGCTGCTGCTGCTGCTGCTGCTACTGCTACTGCTACTGCTACTGCTACTGCTACTGCTACTGCTACTGCTACTGCTACTGCTACTGCTACTGCTACTGCTACTGCTACTGCTACTGCTACTGCTGCTGCTGCTGCTACTGCTACTGCTACTGCTACTGCTACTGCTACTGCTACTGCTACTGCTACTGCTACTGCTACTGCTACTGCTACTGCTACTGCTCCTTTTACTGCTACTACTACTGCTACTGCTACTACTACTGCTACTGCTCCTTTTACTGCTACTACTACTACTACTACTACTACTACTACTACTACTACTACTACTACTACTACTGCTGCTGCTGCTGCTGCTGCTGCTGCTGCTGCTGCTGCTGCTGCTGCTGCTGCTGCTGCTGCTGCTGCTGCTGCTGCTGCTGCTGCTGCTGCTGCTGCTGCTGCTGCTGCTGCTGCTGCTGCTGCTGCTGCTGCTGCTGCTGCTGCTGCTGCTGCTGCTGCTGCTGCTGCTGCTGCTGCTGCTGCTGCTGCTGCTGCTGCTGCTGCTGCTGCTGCTGCTGCTGCTGCTGCTGCTGCTGCTGCTGCTGCTGCTGCTGCTGCTGCTGCTGCTGCTGCTGCTGCTGCTGCTGCTGCTGCTGCTGCTGCTGCTGCTGCTGCTGCTGCTGCTGCTGCTGCTGCTGCTGCTGCTGCTGCTGCTGCTGCTGCTGCTGCTGCTGCTGCTGCTGCTGCTGCTGCTGCTGCTGCTGCTGCTGCTGCTGCTGCTGCTGCTGCTGCTGCTGCTGCTGCTGCTGCTGCTGCTGCTGCTGCTGCTGCTGCTGCTGCTGCTGCTGCTGCTGCTGCTGCTGCTGCTGCTGCTGCTGCTGCTGCTGCTGCTGCTGCTGCTGCTGCTGCTGCTGCTGCTGCTGCTGCTGCTGCTGCTGCTGCTGCTGCTGCTGCTGCTGCTGCTACTGCTACTGCTACTGCTACTGCTACTGCTACTGCTACTGCTACTGCTACTGCTACTGCTACTGCTACTGCTACTGCTACTGCTACTGCTACTGCTACTGCTACTGCTACTGCTACTGCTACTGCTACTGCTACTGCTACTGCTACTGCTACTGCTACTGCTACTGCTACTGCTACTGCTACTGCTACTGCTACTGCTACTGCTACTGCTACTGCTACTGCTACTGCTACTGCTACTGCTACTGCTACTGCTACTGCTACTGCTACTGCTACTGCTACTGCTACTGCTACTGCTACTGCTACTGCTACTGCTACTGCTACTACTACTACTACTACTACTACTACTACTACTACTACTACTACTACTACTACTACTACTACTACTACTACTACTACTACTACTACTACTACTACTACTACTACTACTACTACTACTACTACTACTACTACTACTACTACTACTACTACTACTACTACTACTACTACTACTACTACTACTACTACTACTACTACTACTACTACTACTAGCATTGGTTATTCTAGATTACGTCATTACTATCGGTAAATCACTTTAGAGATGACAATTCTATTGTAATAAAGATCTACAGACTCTATTGTCTGCCATCTTCTCTCCCACAAACTGATGAGTACAATGTAAATATTGGTCTGTCATTGCGCATTTCCTAATAGTGCATATAAAAGTTATCTATAAATAGATAAAATAGTTCGTCATTTATATAAAAGAGATTTAGGAGTTTATTTTTAAAAGATTAAAAGATATAAGTGTATTGGCATTGACAAGGAGTGTACAATGTACATTGTATACTGTATACTGTATACTGTACACTGTACACTGTACAGTGTACAATGTACATTGTATACTGTATACTGTATACTGTATACTGTGTACTGTGTACTGTATACTGTATACTGTATACTGTATACTGTATACTGTATACTGTGTACTGTGTACTGTATACTGTATACTGTATACTGTATACTGTGTACTGTATACTGTATACTGTATACTGTATACTGTATACTGTATACTGTATACTGTATACTGTATACTGTATACTGTATACTGTATACTGTATACTGTATACTGTATACTGTATACTGTATACTGTATACTGTATACTGTATACTGTATACTGTATACTGTACACTGTACACCGTACACTGTACACCGTAAACCGTACACCGTACACTGTACACCGTACACTGTACAGTGTACACTGTACAATGTACATAATATATCTTATATACATTGTATAGTCCTTCTGGCTACCACAGCTAACTGAGTTATATTATTACACCCTAAACATTATCAATAGATCGGTATTGTGTTTGTTTCGCTAATTGCTTATTCATTATTAATATCATTATCATAATAAATCGTGCGAAAAGAAAATAAACTTATACAAAGAATAATTGAACATATTTTTCGTTCGTAAATACAATTTATTCTAAATTTCGCCCTAACATCAACCATTGTTATTGTTACAATTAGTCGTTATCAATCTTCTAATTTAGTTTGCTTCCTACGATAAAAATAAAGGGTAGAAATCTACTACGATATGTTAACTTCAAATTGCACAAGTCATCACCATAGACAATAGAATGCATTCTGCATTGTGTATAACCCATTCTTTCAAATCTTTATATTCGGTGCTATTGATTTATATCAATACATTATGACCACTCAACTAATTTAGGATATCATCATTCCATTACCTCTTCACTCCTAAACAATCAACCTATTGTATTTTTAAGGTGTATTAAATCTCTCATTAAATCTCTCATTAAATCTCTCATTAAATCTCTCATTAAATCTCTCATTAAATATCTCATTAAATCTCTCATTAAATCTCTCATTAAATCTCTCATTAAATCTCTCATTAAATCTCTCATTAAATCTCTCTTTAAATCTCTCATTAAATCTCTCATTAAATCTCTCATTAAATCTCTCATTAAATCTCTCATTAAATCTCTCATTAAATCTCTCATTAAATCTCTCATTAAATATCTCATTAAATCTCTCATTAAATCTCTCATTAAATCTCTCATTAAATCTCTCATTAAATCTCTCATTAAATCTCTCATTAAATCTCTCATTAAATCTCTCATTAAATCTCTCATTAAATCTCTCATTAAATCTCTTATTAAATCTCTCATTAAATCTCTCATTAAATCTTTCATTAGATCTCTCATTAAATCTCTCTTTAAATCTCTCATTAAATCTCTCATTAAATCTCTCATTAAATCTCTCATTAAATCTCTCATTAAATCTCTCATTAAATCTCTCATTAAATCTCTCATTAAATCTCTCATTAAATCACTCATTAAATATCTCATTAAATCTCTCATTAAATCTCTCATTAAATCTCTCATTAAATCTCTCATTAAATCTCTCATTAAATCTCTCATTAAATCTCTCATTAAATCTCTCATTAAATCTCTCATTAAATCTCTCATTAAATCTCTCATTAAATCTCTCATTAAATCTCTCATAGGATCTCTCATAGGATCTCTCATAGGATCTCTTATTAGATCTCTGATTAGATCTTTCATTCGATCTCTCATTAAATCGTTCATTAAATCTCTTATTGGATATCCCAAATCCGTTACATTGATATTATAAACCACTAGATTTATATATAGAGTATATACAACAGATAATCACGTAACATATTAATTCCTAATAATTGCTCCCCAGACAATGAGAATAATCCTCTCGACTACTTTTCCCTAAACTTGATTCATAAATATATTCGATACATTTTATATAATAAGTAAATTTCTAATTTCTACAACACTTCTATTGTTGAGACCGTCCGTTATTAAATACGGTATGCACTCAAATTCAAACGTAATATACGCAGTTCATTATACACTATAACTGTACATTATTCACTATACGCTGTACAATGAACAGCGTATAGTATATAATATAGAGTGTACAGTGTACAGTGTACATTATACACTGTACACTGTACAATTGTGCAGTTGTACACCGTAGTGGTATATATATATATATATATTTATATATATATATATATATATATATATGTTTCAATTTTCAGAGACCAAACTCAATATATGTATAATATCATATATAGGTATTGTATTTACTATTAAAACTGATCAAAGGTCATTGTATTCACTGTTGACCACTCTTCGTGTGCGTCAATAGGTCATGGGATTTACAGTTAACGCTCGTAAAATTAAATATCTAGGTTTCGACTTTAATTCTGCAAATCTAACCGAATCCGTTCTGGAATTCCTTCAAGGTCAAGCGGCCGTTGTGGTCGTGGTCGAGTGAGTCGAATACTTGGTCAAGTTGTGATGGTGTCATACACATCTGCTCGCACAAGTTACGTAAGTCCGGTTTCGTGAGATAGCTGCGACGGACGTGGAGTGGTTGATGAAAACGAGTGGCTTCACAGAAACCCCCAGTCCATAAATAGTGAATAAATATAGAAACTTGAGCCCCACAGAACATAGAACATAATGTAAATATAATGGAACTTTTCTAATAAAAGCAATTGCATAATTAATGTTTAACGCAAATTATGAATCTATTGCGTAATATCAATACAGGACCAGTTATTATTATTACTAATTATTATTATCATTACTCAGATAACGGTAATTAACATATCAAATGTTTAACACAAGGAAAAAGTTATTTTAAATATTGTTATACGGTATAAACAATTACATCATCGGGATTGGTTGTTTTATCGTAATATCAAATTATTTTCCAGAATTAGTACTTCAATATGTTTCATAAAGGTTTATTGTTTAATATCGTGTAATAATATCTTGTAAATAGATTTCTCATGAATAAAAGATGTTGATTTTATTTATATTCTAAAATTCTCTATAATAATTACATAATTTTTATTCGCTGGAAATTATGTTAACAATTATCGTTTAATAATGAAACTCAACATTCTGTACCGAATGATAGTGTCTGTTATGCAATGCATGGTAATTACGTCATAGCGGATTTGGCCTCGAATCCTCAAACTATACTTACGTATATATACGTATATTACTTACGTATATATTACGTATATATACGCTGATCTATAGATCAGCAGATTGAAAGGAAATTATTTCAATGTGTGTTAAAAAATACTTGTCAATAGTACAGGTACCTATACACACTTGTGTACTTGACATGTACTAATTACTCATTTTGATTATTAATCTATATATATATATATATATATATATATATATATATATGTGTATATATATATATATGTATATATATATATATATATGTATATAGATATAGATATATATATATATATATATATATATATATATATATATATATATATATATATATATGTATGTATGTATGTGCGTTAGTAATATACATGTACAGTATTAACTAAATACATTGTGAAACTGAATTGTTTAGATTATCGCTGCAATTGACAACAATAATAACAAAAGCAATTAAGTCATAAAAACGCCATATATCCTTATAAATAAATCTATAATTAGATTGTAATAATTTAAAATGATATGTTTATCAAAAGATGCAATTATTAATGTATAATATCAAATATTATTAAATTTAATATTAACATCTTAACATATCGAGAATATATTACTATCTATTAAAAGTATAATATTCACTCTTAGATATTGTTGTTATTAAGATAAGTATTAATAATAAATATAGTTTTTGTATTTCGTGTGTACTTTTAAAAAAGAAAAGTATTTATTAAAAAGAATTCACTCATTTTTTTACTTCTGCTGTTGGAAAAGTGAATTACATATATTATACTTTCTATTGTATATATACATATATATATATAATATATATATATATATATATGTATATATATATATATATATATATAAGATACATTTGATTTTAATCACACAAGAATTATATATATAAATTTACAATATATTCCGGTGCTGGTAGTTCAAAGGTTAGCATATCAGGTAAACTATATATTAGATAAATATTTTTTGGCAAGTTTCATATTATATAATAGAGTTCACACTTTGAAGAAATAGGTCATAATAGAAATTAAATAGGCAGGTGATAATAGAGATTGATGAGTTAGATAGGCAGGAGATAATAGAGATTAAGGCAGTAAGATAGGCAGATTATAATAGAGATTGATGAGTTAGATAGGCAGGTGATAATAGAGATTAAGGCATTAATATAGGCAGATGATAATAGAGATTGATGAGTTAGATAGGCAGGTGATAATAGAGATTAAGGCATTAATATAGGTAGATGATAATAGAGATTAAGGCAGTAAGATAAGCAGGTGATAATAGAGATTAAGGCAGTAATATAGGCAGATGATAATAGAGATTGATGAGTTAGATAGGCAGGTGATA
>OZ038316.1:32438125-32478333 GCA_964035775.1 Osedax frankpressi
TGTCGTATGGCAGATGAAGTGATGTCATTTAGTACGAGGTTACATAAACTAGGTCACCAGGTCGACACATTAAGAACAAAACAAAACAACACACAAACTATTACAGGAATTATAGGAAATCCGCTAACTTTGTCGAAGTTTTCTATTTTACAGGTGTTTTAATAGCAATGCCGTAATTCACTTCAATATATAGCCGTACTTAATAAAACCGCTACAACACCAATAGCCTATACCAACATCATATATAGTAAATATAGTAGATATAGTAAATATAGTAAATATAGTAAATATAGTAAATATAGTAGATATAGTAAATATAGTAGATATAGTAAATATAGTAAATATAGTAAATATAGTAGATATAGTAAATATAGTAAATATAGTAAATATAGTAAATATAGTAGATATAGTAAATATAGTAGATATAGTAAATATAGTAAATATAGTAAATATAGTAGATATAGTAAATATAGTAGATATAGTAGATATAGTAGATATAGTAGATATAGTAGATATAGTAGATATAGTAGATATAGTAGATATAGTAGATATAGTAGATATAGTAGATATAGTAGATATAGTAGATATAGTAGATATAGTAGATATAGTAGATATAGTATATATAGTATATATAGTAGATATAGTAGATATAGTAGATATAGTAGATATAGTAAATATAGTAGATATAGTAAATATAGTAAATATAGTAGATATAGTAGATATAGTAGATATAGTAGATATAGTAGATATAGTAGATATAGTAGATATAGTAGATATAGTATATATAGTATATATAGTAGATATAGTAGATATAGTAGATATAGTAGATATAGTAGATATAGTAGATATAGTAGATATAGTAGATATAGTAGATATAGTAGATATAGTAGATATAGTAGATATAGTAGTAGATATAGTAGATATAGTAGTAGATATAGTAGATATAGTAGATATAGTAGATATAGTAGATATAGTAGTAGATATAGTAGATATAGTAGTAGATATAGTAGATATAGTAGATATAGTAGATATAGTAGATATAGTAGATATAGTAGATATAGTAGATATAGTAGATATAGTAGATATAGTAGATATAGTAGATATAGTAGATATAGTAGATATAGTAGATATAGTAGATATAGTAGATATAGTAGATATAGTAGATATAGTAGATATAGTAGATATAGTAGATATAGTAGATATAGTAGATATAGTAGATATAGTAGATATAGTAGATATAGTAGATATAGTAGATATAGTAGATATAGTAGATATAGTAGATATAGTAGATATAGTAGATATAGTAGATATAGTAGATATAGTAGATATAGTAGATATAGTAGATATAGTAGATATAGTAGATATAGTAGATATAGTAGATATAGTAGATATAGTAGATATAGTAGATATAGTAGATATAGTAGATATAGTAGATATAGTAGATATAGTAGATATAGTAGATATAGTAGATATAGTAGATATAGTAGATATAGTAGATATAGTAGATATAGTAGATATAGTAGATATAGTAGATATAGTAGATATAGTAGATATAGTAGATATAGTAGATATAGTAGATATAGTAGATATAGTAGATATAGTAGATATAGTAGATATAGTAGATATAGTAGATATAGTAGATATAGTAGATATAGTAGATATAGTAGATATAGTAGATATAGTAGATATAGTAGATATAGTAGATATAGTAGATATAGTAGATATAGTAGATATAGTAGATATAGTAGATATAGTAGATATAGTAGATATAGTAGATATAGTAGATATAGTAGATATAGTAGATATAGTAGATATAGTAGATATAGTAGATATAGTAGATATAGTAGATATAGTAGATATAGTAGATATAGTAGATATAGTAGATATAGTAGATATAGTAGATATAGTAGATATAGTAGATATAGTAGATATAGTAGATATAGTAGATATAGTAGATATAGTAGATATAGTAGATATAGTAGATATAGTAGATATAGTAGATATAGTAGATATAGTAGATATAATATATATATGTTATATATAGTAAAGATACTCTTATAATTGATTACACAATATAATATAAATAAATATACATATATATGTGTGTGTGTATGCATATATAATTATGTTTATTATAGTGATATAATCAATATATATGTATGTGCGTTTGTCTTTTCTAATATGGTAATCGTTTATGTGAAATCATATTTCGGTGAAAGTGTTTATTGATATTTCATGGTGACAGCTTGTTTTTGTTTCTACTGCGCATTCCAATATAATATGATATTTACATGTGTATATACACATGTACGTTTATATATAGGTATGTATGTATGTATGTATGTATGTGTGCGCGTGTGTGTGTGTGTGTGTGTGTGTGTGTGTGTGTGTGTGTGTGTGTGTGTGTGTGTAAATATGTGTTTGTTAACGCAAGTGCAAGATGAATTTAGCAAAATTATAATTTCTATAGAACTTAAGATCAAAAAGATCAAAAACTTCAAACTAAATTCGTTCGAAGCCGTTATGTTGTGTTTGTAACAAGGTTCCGGTATAGTAATGAATACTTATATACTTTCAATACCAATTTGTAGTCGGGTTGAGGAGCTGAAACACCTATTGATATTGTTATGATATAACCAACGATTGCAAACCCATCCATTATATAGCGGACAGGCAATTAAATGGCCTCGCTCTGGCAATATATATAATGAACATGTCCCGTTAGCCTATAGAGCTATAGCGTAGAGCTATAGCGTAGAGCTATAGCGTAGAGCTATAGCGTAGAGCTATAGCGTAGAGCTATAGCGTAGGGCTATAGCGTAGAGCTATAGCGTAGTGCTATAGCGTAGCGCTATAGCGTAGAGCTATAGCGTAGCGCTATAGCGTAGAGCTATAGCGTAGTGCTATAGCGTAGGGCTATAGCGTAGTGCTATAGCGTAGGGCTATAGCGTAGAGCTATAGCGTAGGGCTATATCGTAGAGCTATAGCGTAGAGCTATAGCGTAGAGCTATAGCGTAGAGCTATAGCGTAGAGCTATAGCGTAGAGCTATAGCGTATATCTATAGCGTAGAGCTATAGCGTAGTGCTATAGCGTAGGGCTATAGCGTAGAGCTATAGCGTAGTGCTATAGCGTAGCGCTATAGCGTAGAGCTATAGCGTAGCGCTATAGCGTAGAGCTATAGCGTAGTGCTATAGCGTAGGGCTATAGCGTAGTGCTATAGCGTAGGGCTATAGCGTAGAGCTATAGCGTAGGGCTATATCGTAGAGCTATAGCGTAGAGCTATAGCGTAGAGCTATAGCGTAGAGCTATAGCGTAGAGCTATAGCGTATATCTATAGCGTATATCTATAGCGTATAGCTATAGCGTATAGCTATAGCGTATAGCTATAGCGTATAGCTATAGCGTATAGCTATAGCGTATAGCTATAGCGTATAGCTATAGCGTATATCTATAGCGTATAGCTATAGCGTAGAGCTATAGCGTATAGCTATAGCGTATAGCTATAGCGTATAGCTATAGCGTATAGCTATAGCGTATAGCTATAGCGTATAGCTATAGCGTATATCTATAGCGTATAGCTATAGCGTAGAGCTATAGCGTAGAGCTATAGCGTAGAGCTATAGCGTAGAGCTATAGCGTAGAGCTATAGCGTAGAGCTATAGCGTAGAGCTATAGCGTAGAGCTATAGCATAACACAAACAAATTCCCACACTAATACATAAACACAGACATATACCTGTACATATATTATATTAAATAAACAGAAAAAAACCTTCATAATTGTAACCAGCATAGAAAACCCAGCAACATTCCTTTGCTACTCTATTATATAATCCTTTACAATAAGTATTAACTCGGTGGAACTTAACTGCATTTAATTTAAGTACACTATACACTGTACAGTATATAATCCATAGCGTAGGCGGCAAATATAAACCCAATATCGTGTACACGATATCCACTGCATGTCCATTATAATATGACCTACATTCTCAACATCCGGTACAATTTAAAGACACCCAACTTAAATTTAACAACCGTATTGTTAATAATAGTAATAGTAATAGTAATAGTAATAGTAATGGTAATGGTAATGGTAATGGTAATGGTAATGGTAATAGTAATAGTAATAGTAATAGTAATAGTAATAGTAATAGTAATAGTAATAGTAATAGTAATAGTAATAGTAATAGTAATAGTAATAGTAATAGTAATAGTAATAGTAATAGTAATAGTAATAGTAATAGTAATAGTAATAGTAATAGTAATAGTAATAGTAATAGTAATAGTAATAGTAATAGTAATAGTAATAGTAATAGTAATAGTAATAGTAATAGTAATAGTAATAGTAATAGTAATAGTAATAGTAATAGTAATAGTAATAGTAATAGTAATAGTAATAGTAATAGTAATAGTAATAGTATTAGTATTAGTATTAGTATTAGTATTAGTAATAGTATTAGTAATAGTAATAGTAATAGTAATAGTATTAGTATTAGTATTAGTAATAGTAATAGTAATAGTAATAGTAATAGTAATAGTAATAGTAATAGTAATAGTAATAGTAATAGTAATAGTAATAGTAATAGTAATAGTAATAGTAATAGTAATAGTAATAGTAATAGTAATAGTAATAGTAATAGTAATAGTAATAGTAATAGTAATAGTAATAGTAATAGTAATAGTAATAGTAATAGTAATAGTAATAGTAATAGTAATAGTAATAGTATTAGTAGTAGTAATAGTAATAGTAATAGTAATAGTATTAGTAATAGTAATAGTAATAGTAATAGTAATAGTAATAGTAATAGTAATAGTAATAGTAATAGTAATAGTAATAGTAATAGTAATAGTAATAGTATTAGTAATAGTATTAGTAATAGTAATAGTAATAGTAATAGTAATAGTAATAGTAATAGTAATAGTAATAGTAATAGTAATAGTAATAGTAATAGTAATAGTAATAGTAATAGTAATAGTAATAGTAATAGTAATAGTAATAGTAATAGTAATAGTAATAGTAATAGTAATAGTATTAGTAGTAGTAATAGTAATAGTAATAGTAATAGTAATAGTAATAGTATTAGTAATAGTAATAGTAATAGTAATAGTAATAGTAATAGTAATAGTAATAGTAATAGTAATAGTAATAGTAATAGTAATAGTAATAGTAATAGTAATAGTAATAGTATTAGTAATAGTAATAGTAATAGTATCCAAAGCATCCAAACCCAACGTAATGCCTTCCTACATATACTTCATATCTTCAAGCTACATGTAATTGCAATTACTAACTACAAATTCCCTTATTACTTTCCCATCTTATATTGCTGACTCACTTTATTACCACACCTTCATATCTCTTCATTATACTTTTAAACCGCTATATACTGTTATTATTTATCAATGCGTTCTTTGTTTGTTACGATATATGGGGAATATAATGTACCTACTTAATATGGGGAATATAATGTACTTACTTAACATGGGTGGTATAATGTACTTGCTTAATATGGGGAATATAATGTACTTACTTAACATGGGTGGTATAATGTACTTGCTTAATATGGGGAATATAATGTACTTACTTAACATGGGTGGTATAATGTACTTGCTTAATATGGGGAATATAATGTACCTACTTAATATGGGGAATATAATGTACTTACTTAACATGGGTGGTATAATGTACTTGCTTAATATGGGGGATATAATGTACTTACTTAATATAGGGGATATCATGTACTTACTTAATATGGGGAATATAATGTACTTACTTAACACGGAGAATATAATGTACTTACTTAACACGGAGAACATAATGTACTTACATAACATGGGTGGTATAATGTACTTACTTAACATGGGGAATATAATGTACTTACTTAACATGGGGGATATAATGTACTTACTTAACATGGGGAATATAATGTACTTACTTAACATGGGGGATATAATGTACTTACTTAACATGGGTTGTATAATGTACTTACTTAACATGGGTGGTATAATGTACTTACTTAACATGGGTTGTATAATGTACTTACTTAACATGGGTGGTATAATGTACTTACTTAACATGGGGGATATAATGTACTAACTTAACATGGGTGGTATAATGTATTACTTAACATGGGGAATATAATGTACTTACTTAATATGGGGAATATAATATACTTACTTAACAAGGGTGGTATAATGTACTTACTTAATATGGGGAATATAATGTACTTACTTAACACGGAGAACATAATGTACTTACATAACATGGGTGGTATAATGTACTTACTTAACATGGGTGGTATAATGTACTTACTTAATATGGGGAATATAATGTACTTACTTAACATGGGGAATATAATGTACTTACTTAATATGGGGAATATAATGTACATACTTAATATTGGGATTATAATGTACTTACTTAACAAGGGTAGTATAATGTACTTACTTAATATGGGGAATATAATGTACTTACTTAACACGGAGAACATAATGTACTTACATAACATGGGTAGTATAATGTACTTACTTAACATGGGGAATATAATGTACTTACTTAATATGGGGGATATAATGTACTTACATAACATGGGTGGTATAATGTACTTACTTAACACGGAGAACATAATGTACTTACTTAACATGGGGAATATAATGTACTTACTTAATATGGGGATATAATGTACTTACTTAATATGGGGAATATAATGTACTTACTTAACAAGGGTGGTATAATGTACTTACTTAATATGGGGAATATAATGTACTTACTTAACATGGAGAACATAATGTACTTACATAACATGGGTGGTATAATGTACTTACTTAACATGGGGAATATAATGTACTTACTTAATATGGGGATATAATGTACTTACTTAATATGGGTGGTATAATGTACTTACTTAATATGGGGAATATAATGTACTTACTTAACAAGGAGAACATAATGTACTTACTTAATATGGGTGATATAATGTACTTACTTAATATGGGTGGTATAATGTACTTACTTAATATGGGGAATATAATGTACTTACTTAACATGGAGAACATAATGTACTTACATAACATGGGTGGTATAATGTACTTACTTAACATGGGGAATATAATGTACTTACTTAATATGGGGATATAATGTACTTCCTTAATATGGGTGGTATAATGTACTTACTTAATATGGGGAATATAATGTACTTACTTAACAAGGAGAACATAATGTACTTACTTAATATGGGTGATATAATGTACTTACTTAATATGGGTGGTATAATGTATTTACTTAATATGGGGGATATAATGTACTTACTTAATATGGGGATATAATGTACTTACTTAATATGGGTGATATAATGTACTTACTTATATATGATAAATAATATATATATTGTTATAACTATTATATAATTATAAATTTTATATTTCGCATTCTCACTTATATACGATCACATAATTATCGTATGGTTTTAATTGTTTTAAACGATAACATAACCTAAGTGGTTACTTATTTAATTGGCAGCGGAGGAGGGAAATTAGCCGGTAACGAGGTTAATTACCAGTAAAATACCAACATGATATGTCTCCTATTTACGGGGGGGGCGGGGACTTTTGCAAATGGGCGTGTCTCGGAGAAATCAAATAAATTTAGCAGATGTTTAGTTTATAAGTCACGTGTTCGCAAGCTAAATAAAGCTTCGCATCTTCAGATTAACGGGGTAACGGATCAATTACTTATTATTATTAATGCTCAAGGTAGTTTAAGTAGAGGTAGATTTTCCGCTGACCTAGTTTTCGGACAACTACTCAGTTAATACGGCAGCACATATGATGTGTTCATCTAGTTGTCATATGTTCGTAATTGCAGGTATTTATTTGTATTTTTATCAACACATTATTTATCATTTGTTAAACCGGTCAATTCAATTTCTCATTCCCATGAACATGTTATGTAACATATCCGGTAATATATCTATGACATAACATAACGTTATCTTCGGATTGGTAATATACTCAATTACTAGTGGCACAATAGGATGCTCTATTATATAATTAGTAGCACGTGACATGTTGATATATTCCTAAAGTCGCATTGTCCTGTCGGACTTGGACTGGAGAACAATTGATTTTTACTTTCGGAATTCGTTGACGTATTAACAAATTTTAGTTTGTAAATTATTTGATAGCTTTCAACATGTGTCTAATTAATAGGTAATTAATAGGTAATTAATAGGTAATTAATATGTCATGAATATGTCAGGTATTAGTTTAAAATGTCGAATATTTAATTTTCTACATATTTTTGAGCTAAATATGTGTTAATTATATATATATATAAATATATATATATATATATATATATATATATATGTATATATATATATATAATTATATATATATATATATATATATATATATATATATAATTATATATATATATATATAATAGCTTGAACTTATATTATATAATATACACACGTACAAATTCCCGCTATAAAAGATATTTCCTATTTATTTAAAACAAAAACGAAGAGATTCGGAGATGTACTAAGAGATAGGAAACTTTTTGTTTACATGGAGAGGATGTCTATACACAGACATGAGCTGTTTAGTGTACAGTGTATAGTGTACGGTGTACAGTGTACAGTGTACAGTGTACAGTGTACAGTGTACAGTATACAGTATACAGTGTACAGTGTACAGCGTACAGTGTACAGTGTACACTATACACTGTATACCCTTGACAGCATAATCGGGTTGTCTGCAAATAATAGTCTATTACGCAACGTCCCGAATTCGTTGTGCATCAGATCAACAGTCTGATTACATAACGCGACAAGTCGCCGGAAAGACATTAGATACATATCTATATTTGTCTTTGTATTCGATTCTAGAGAAGCATTGGCGCGAACCCTATTCTGTAGGGCCTGTGTGGGGTGCAATCCCTACATTGTAGGGCATGTGTGGGTGCAATCCCTACAATGTAGAACGTGTGTGTGTACGTGCGCTAATATCATTTATCATTAATAAGTATAAGTGTCTAGTCGGAGAGTTAATTGTGATTACATAATGTCCGCTACCATTGTTATTGAACCTTCTAATGCCGCCCCGGGGTGCTACGGTCAGACACAGATACAATTAACCAAGAGACGTAACCACTACATTTCACTAACTGTCACCGTCTACGAATCCTAGATACTATAGAAAGTCTATTACTGGTTTAACGAACGAGTTTACACTAACCCTTTACACTCGATATCGCATCTAGAAAACAGAATATCGGCCATAGTTTGCTCTTGATCTGGACTAAAGTCCATCGGAAGGGAATTCATCGAATTTCACTAACTAGACAGCACGTTAAACATGCGCAAAGGCTGAATACTGAATACCTGTAGATCACAATTCACCGGCATATCGATTTTAACTAGCCACGCCCACAATACTCAGCGAGTGCATTCAAGCGTGACACTAGTAAATATACCCTCCTATATCAACAATCAATTGTTTACGAATAAAGAAAATGACTTTTACTAAAGTATGCATTTATTGAATCATAATTAATATGAAAATATAATTATAAATTAAATAACCATCAGAGAATATGAAAAGTATATTTAATAACTAAAAAGTATATAAATATATAAACAATGAATAAAGCATTTCTAAGCATAAAGATTTTGGTAAACTATTTACTAAACCAGAATGCAAAAACCATTCATATGAAAAACAAAATATGTTTTCTAATGCAGTGTTTATATAAATAACTAAATACTCTAAAAGCATAAAATAAAGAAATAAATATGAGATGATGTAAGAGTTTAAATAAGACAAATAAAATCATTAAAAAGTTATATAAGATCAAAAGTGTATTCTTAAAAAAATCCGTTTTACAAGTCTGTGTCAAACCACGCGAGTTGGTCTTGACCTTGAGGGGTCATTTGTTGACCTTGGGGGGTCATCTGTTGCTGTTGAGCCGGCATAGGGTCCATGTTGTGGAATGATAGTTCGCTGGAAGGTGGCTGGATGTCCGGAACGCTGGCCGGACCCATAGACATTGCATACTCATTGTAATTCTGACCTAAATAGAGTAGGGGAATGTAAATAAAGGCGAGGACAGAGATACGAGGAAGATGGGTACAGTAGGATAGGTACCTTGTCTATTGTCTTGAACGTAGTTCTGTTGCATGATCTGCGAGTTATCGGAGTCGAGGTTCGGCTGTTCCACCCAATTCATATTATCGTTACGGAGTAAGGAACTTGTGAGTTCAGCGGAAAGTCTTTTCTTATAGTCTGCGGGTTTTCCTTCGCCCATACGGAACAGCACAGCAGCGGCGTACGTAGCTACAGCCTCGCTACGACAGTGTAGCAACTCGGTGAGGGGTACGGTGGCGCCCTCGGCGTCGATTGATTCCGCCCCCTGGCGGTCATTAGCTAGCTCGCAGAGAACGCCAGCAGATACACGCTGCACATTTTCATTCTGAGAGTACAGCAACTGTAAAGGGGCGTGGTTAGGGTAAAGGGGCGTGAGTTTAGGGTAAATGGGCGGGGTTAGGGTAAAGGGGCGTGAGTTTAGGGTAAAGGGGTGTGAGTTTAGGGTAAAGGGGCGTGAGTTTAGGGTAAAGGGGCGTGAGTTTAGGGTAAAGGGGCGTGAGTTTAGGGTAAATGGGCCTGGTTAGGGTAAAGGGGCGTGAGTTTAGGGTAAAGGGGTGTGAGTTTAGGGTAAAGGGGCGTGAGTTTAGGGTAAATGGGCGGGGTTAGGGTAAAGGGGCGTGAGTTTAGGGTAAAGGGGTGTGAGTTTAGGGTAAAGGGGCGTGAGTTTAGGGTAAAGGGGCGTGAGTTTAGGGTAAAGGGGCGTGAGTTTAGGGTAAAGGGGCGTGAGTTTAGGGTAAATGGGCCTGGTTAGGGTAAAGGGGCGTGAGTTTAGGGTAAAGGGGTGTGAGTTTAGGGTAAATGGGCCTGGTTAGGGTAAAGGGGCGTGAGTTTAGGGTAAAGGGGCGTGAGTTTAGGGTAAAGGGGCGTGAGTTTAGGGTAAAGGGGCGTGAGTTTAGGGTAAATGGGCCTGGTTAGGGTAAAGGGGCGTGAGTTTAGGGTAAAGGGGTGTGAGTTTAGGGTAAAGGGGCGTGAGTTTAGGGTAAAGGGGCGTGCGTTTAGGGTAAAGGGGCGTGAGTTTAGGGTAAAGGGGCGTGAGTTTAGGGTAAAGGGGCGTGAGTTTAGGGTAAATGGGCCTGGTTAGGGTAAAGGGGCGTGAGTTTAGGGTAAAGGGGTGTGAGTTTAGGGTAAAGGGGCGTGAGTTTAGGGTAAAGGGGCGTGCGTTTAGGGTAAAGGGGCGTGAGTTTAGGGTAAAGGGGCGTGAGTTTAGGGTAAAGGGGCGTGAGTTTAGGGTAAAGGGGCGTGGTTAGGGTAAAGGGGCGTGAGTTTAGGGTAAAGAAGCGTGAGTTTAGGGTAAAGAAGCGTGAGTTTAGGGTAAAGGGGCGTGGTTAGGGTAAAGGGGCGTGAGTTTAGGGTAAAGAAGCGTGAGTTTAGGGTAAAGGGGCGTGAGTTTAGGGTAAAGAAGCGTGAGTTTAGGGTAAAGGGGCGTGGTTAGGGTAAAGGGGCGTGAGTTTAGGTTAAAGAAGCGGGGTTAATTTAAAAGGGCGTAGTTTGTGTAAAAGGGTTTAGGAATTTCTGATTTAGGGTTTACTTAAAAACAAACCTGAACAAACAAAGGAATACAATTAAGACTTCTTATAACAGCCCTATTGTGTTGATCTCTAGCCAGAATGTGTAGAGCTCCAACTGTTGCTTCTACTACATCTTCCATCCTCACACCATCAACAAATGCAGATCCAGCATTTGTGCGCTAAAGTGGGTGTGTGTATGGTGTGGTGTGGTGTGTGTATGGTGTGTGTATGGTGTGTGTATGGTGTGTGTGGTGTATGTATGGTGTGGTGTGTGATGTGGTGTGTATGGTGTGTGGTGCATGGCGTAGTGTGGTATGGTGTGTATATGGTGTGTGGTGTGGTGTGTGGTGCATGGCGTGGTGTGTATGGTGTGTGTGGTATGGTGTATGGTGTATGTATGGTGTGGTGTGGTGGTGTGGCGTGGTGTAGTGGTGTGGTGCGTGGTGTGTGTGGTATGGTGTGTGGTACATAGTGTGGTGCGGTGGTGTATGATGTGTGTATGGTGTATGGTGTGGTGTGTGGTATGGTGTGTGTATGGTGTGGTGTGGTATGGTGTGTATGGTATGGTGTGTGGTGTGTGGTGCAGTGTGTGGGGGGATGTATAATAATTCACCTTTTGTGTATCCTGGTGAGCCCTATTCAAAAGCTGAACAATTCTTGGCATTGCTCCATGTTCTCTAAGTTGAGTATGGTTGGCATGACAAAGGGCCAGATTTCTAATCAAACCGAGCACAGCCTAATAGTGGTCAGTGGTCAGTAAGTGGTCAGTTAATGGGCAATTGTTTAAAAAAGTCCTAAACTGAACGTAAAATCAAACGTTACACCGACCTTGATGAGGGGCCACCTACTGGGAGGACTGAGCAATTTGACGAGGAACGACAGTCCGTAGTGATTACGCACGTCATTCTGAGCTTCTTGAGCCTCGGCGTGTCTAGAGGTCAAATGTCGCAAGGCGCAGACTGCAGGCTCGCTTATGTCCTCCTTGTCCTCGCCGGCCTGTAAAACCACTCGAACAAGAGCTTCGACCCCTCCACTCCTACAGACGGTGATCTTGTTCGATTGGTTGTTGCAAGTCAGGTTGGAGAGGATGCCGGTAACACAGGTTACGATGTTGACGTCGTTGGAGACAAGCAATTGCACGAGCATCTGAAGCAGACCGGTCACAGACTCCTAGAGGTCGAGGGGTTTAATTGTATTGTTCTTACATTATTGATTGATGTCTTAATATTGTAATTAATTAATTACAAATAGTTTCTCTAGCTGTATTTTCCAAAAGTAGGTGTGCGAAATGAAATGGTATAGTGGGAAGGGCTAAAGGAAGGGTAGAGTGGGAGAGGCTAAAGGAAGGTTAGAATGGGAGTGGCTAAAAGAAGGGTAGAGTGGGAGTGGCTAAAAGAAGGGTAGAGTCGGAGGGGCTAAAGGAAGGGTAGAGTGGGAGAGGCTAAAGGAAGGGTAGAATGGGAGTGGCTAAAGGAAGGGTAGAGTCGGAGTGGCTAAAAGAAGGGTAGAGTCGGAGGGGCTAAAGGAAGGGTAGAGTGGGAGAGGCTAAAGGAAGGGTAGAATGGGAGTGGCTAAAGGAAGGGTAGAGTCGGAGTGGCTAAAAGAAGGGTAGAGTGGGAGTGGCTAAAAGAAGGGTAGAGTCGGAGGGGCTAAAGGAAGGGTAGAGTGGGAGAGGCTAAAGGAAGGGTAGAGTGTATGATGGGGTATGATGGTCTAAATGATGGGGTGGAAAGGAAAGGGCTAAATGATGGGGTGGAAAGGAAGGGGCTAAAGGATGGGGTGGAAAGGAAGGGGCTAAATGATGGGGTGGAAAGGAAGGGGCTAAATGATGGGGTGGAAAGGAAGGGGCTAAGGAATACCAACAGCTTTAGTTGCAGCATCAGACAGATTACGTAGCGTCCATAGACAATTCTGAACTAGACGTTGGCTCTGATTACCCAAATGCATCGACAGAGCAGCCATTCCATCTGCAAATAGCGACGAAGTGAGGTGATAACAATGAAGCGAGGTGATAACAATGAAGCGAGGTGATAACAATGAAGTGAGGTGATAACAATGAAGTGAGGTGATAACAATGAAGTGAGGTGATAACAATGAAGTGAGGTGATAACAATGAAGCGAGGTGATAACAATGAAGCGAGGTGATAACAATGAAGTGAGGTAATAACAATGAAGTGAGGTGATAACAATGAAGTGAGGTAATAACAATGAAGTGAGGTGATAACAATGAAGTGAGGTGATAACAATGAAGTGAGGTGATAACAATGAAGTGAGGTAATAACAATGAAGTGAGGTGATAACAATGAAGTGAGGTAATAACAATGAAGTGAGGTGATAACAATGAAGTGAGGTGATAACAATGAAGTGAGGTGATAACAATGAAGCGAGGTGATAACAATGAAAGATGACTGCAATATATATATCATTACAGTGTTGGCATGCATACACTGCAACACTACTGGATATGCAGAATATTGGAGAAGGTTTTAACCAATGATTCTAAAATAAATCTTATACTGAACTTAACTTATTGGATTGGTTAAATTCATCAAAGAACAAAGTACAAAAATGAAGGGAATGTATGAATACAAGATTTAAAGTAGAGTTGTTGATGAAAGGTAAAATGTGATTAAATGGTAGTGAATGTTTAGTTGTCACAGAAGGAGAAGGTGGTAGGACAATGTAAAGAAGGATAAGTCACAGAAGACAAAAGGAGAAGGTGGTAGGACAATGTAAAGAAGGATAAGTCACAGAAGATAAAAGGAGAAGGTGGTAGGACAATGTAAAGAAGGATAAGTCACAGAAGACAAAAGGAGAAGGTGGTAGGACAATGTAAAGAAGGATAAGTCACAGAAGACAAAAGGAGAAGGTGGTAGGACAATGTAAAGAAGGATAAGTCACAGAAGACAAAAGGAGAAGGTGGTAGGACAATGTAAAGAAGGATAAGTCACAGAAGATAAAAGGAGAAGGTGGTAGGACAATGTAAAGAAGGATAAGTCACAGAAGATAAAAGGAGAAGGTGGTAGGACAATGTAAAGAAGGATAAGTCACAGAAGATAAAAGGAGAAGGTGGTAGGACAATGTAAAGAAGGATAAGTCACAGAAGATAAAAGGAGAAGGTGGTAGGACAATGTAAAGAAGGATAAGTCACAGAAGATAAAAGGAGAAGGTGGTAGGACAATGTAAAGAAGGATAAGTCACAGAAGACAAAAGGAGAAGGTGGTAGGACAATGTAAAGAAGGATAAGTCACAGAAGATAAAAGGAGAAGGTGGTAGGACAATGTAAAGAAGGATAAGTCACAGAAGATAAAAGGAGAAGGTGGTAGGACAATGTAAAGAAGGATAAGTCACAGAAGATAAAAGGAGAAGGTGGTAGGACAATGTAAAGAAGGATAAGTCACAGAAGATAAAAGGAGAAGGTAGTAGGACAATGGTAGATGGTAACAAATAATAACCGGCTTCAACTATAGCTGGCTTATTGCTGGAACACACAGAGAGTACCTTAAGTACTCTCGAAGTTGTCCATAGCAACTTCTCGTAAGCGTAACATTTCATGATTCTCACCAACTCTTGCGGACCTCCACTGGCCAAAAGAATCAACTGAGGAAATAAGGAACATTTACTAATGAAACCAAATTATGCAATTCTTATATAATAATTTCAAATCAAATATATTTCCTATTTTATGATATAATAACAAAAAAACTAAAATGGCCTGGATGGTTTCCATGGTAGTAACAATTGATTTATGCAAAGTTAATTATGTTTTTTAATAAAATGATTATTTATAATTTACACATATTTCAGGTTTCAGAAGGCAAATTAAATTAATTCATTTTCTGTATTGAATAACATATGTAACATATGAAAGCTTTGTAAAATCCTTTAAGAAAATAATATAAAAGAAATATGCAATAAAACATAAAGTGAAATTACCTGGATGTTTCCCAGGCACCAAACAAAGAAAGATATAATAGTTGTTTAAAATACTTTGATGTAAATACAAAAATAACAATTATAAAATAATTTATAAATACACAAAATAGCTGAATTGTTTCAAATAATGAATTACATATAAAATGAATATAAATATAAAAATCACTATAATGAAATATCAATAAACAAATATGAATTTTGTTATATAGTCAAATGATGTGTATAGAAAAATATTCCATTAATATTTGAATTAAACCTTGCTTTCTTGATTTCCGTAAGCCAATATCTGAAGGCAGTCGGTGGTAATTGCTAGAAACTTCACATTGTTTCTCTGCAAGAGCGCAACCAATTTCTGCAACCCACCGGCATGTCTGACGGCCATCTTGGATCCTTCCTAGTAGTTAAAAAATATGTTCAAATTACTTTCACTGCTAGACTACTTCTGCATTAACAGATAACATACATTTAATCTTAATATACATTAATGTATCAACATTAATGTTTTGTCAATATATAAAAATATATGTTACATGCTTTATGGATAAAAAATGAATAATTCTATTAGATATAGAATAAGAATTTGATGAATTATTAATAGTTTGATCAAAGGAGATAACATACATAATTAATATCAATATAGCTGACATAATTACCTGGTGCAATAATAGATTGTGAATTGTAGTTACTGCATAGAACAGTACAGACTCAATAGGGGAGCTGAAATACAAAAAAAAACACATTTAATAATACTAACAATGTGTTTATAATATATTTAAAATATTCATAAATTTAAATTAATCATAAATTCTAATTGAAATGATTAAGATGAAATGATTAATTACAATTTGAATTAAAAAAATAATAATAAAGTAAGAATTAATATTACATTCCAGAAAACCTATAAATTGGTAACAAATATATATTTGTTATATTATATTTGGCATAAAAACAAATTACAAAGGATTTCATTATTTAAATTTTGTTTACAATACAAATAATATTAATCATAAAATATTATGTAAGAGTAGATTGCTTATACATTTATATTTTACATTAGAAATATGTATATATATATATATATACATATATATATATATATATATATATATATATATATATATATATACCCAGCAAACAATCCAGGTAATTTCATTTTTTGCATTGCATAATTTCTTTTATATTATTTTTTATTTTTGTGAACACATCAAAGGATTTTACAAAACTATTACATCACTCTGTTTACTGGGTATATATATATATATATATATATATATGTGTGTATATATATATATTATATTCACAGGTGATTGGATTTCTAATAGAATTAAATTCCAAAATGCACATTTCTCCCCCTCCCCACATTTACTCCCTTTTCATAACTGCAATTCATTCGAGCGCTTTTACCAACTGAACGCCGCAAACCTGAGTAATTTCACGAGCGCCGGAATGCCGCCAGTCTTGAAGATTGCTAGCAAGCCTTGCCGATGGTGCGAGAGGTTGTGAAGGGTACCAGCTGCGCAACGATTAGTCTCTTGGTCGTTGGTAGTGGACATTGCCCTCACCAACGCCGCAATCATCGCCGGAGAGCCGATAATGGCGTGTCGACTGGCCTCCTTCTTGGACAGCTGGTGGACCATGATGGCCGCTTGACCGACGACCACCTGGTCCTCGTCGGTCAGCAGTTTCGTGAGTTCGGGAATCGCGCGAGTCGCTAAATCCGCGTCGTCCTGCAACAAAAGGTCGGAGGTAGGGAAGAGCCATTCCGGGATATCGAGACGAGTAATTTAGTGGGTTTGCGAAATGAAGATGACTTCGATTGTTACATCGGCATTTACAGATGCATATAAACAATGCCTTACGTCTTTAGAATTTAGATATAAATAGAATGATTATATAAGACAAGATATAGAAAACAATTGGAACGAAGAATATTATAAGATAGAAATAGAAAATCAAATGGAGGATCATACAATTGATTATAAACATTTATAGAGGTAAATTACATGCATGTACACCACAATTATGTGGCAATGAATACAACAATGGGATTGTTGTTATAAATAAACTGTAGGGAGAGATCTCCCAAGTATTGTATACATTTGAACAGCAAATTAAATACCTGATAGTTGATAAGATTGACAACGGCATGTTTCAGCATTTGAGAAGGTTCAGCTAAACGCTGTACAGCAGTTTGTTCATCTATACCACCTGGTTGGTGGTTTGGGGATTTAAGACAACAACGATTATAAATGACATATATAACTTAATTTATTTGAAAATATGTATACATTTTGACAGGTATATTTTCTTTATAATTGATATTAATTATTCAAAAATGCCTGGATTAATAATGACATTACTTCATCTATGGATACATTTAAAAATATTAATCAAAATGTATTAGACAAAATGTATAATGAATACTCAATATAAATATATAAAGTATATAAATATATAAAAATTTAAAGTTAAATATACATTTTTATTAACAGATGTGTAAATGGTATAATATAAATTGTGATATTAACAGATGGCATCAGTGATAGATAAAAAATGCAGGATGCTAACAATATATTTATGACTCATATTTTACCTTTTATACCATATTTAGTACCAGTTATGAAACTACTAAGGTACACAATATCAATCCATGCTAGATGTAACTGGATATTAATTCAAAACCTGGATGAGCATTCTGCATATGCAGTTGCGAAGTCGATGGTATTTCTGCACCTTCGGGAAGAGTTTCCGGAAAGATTGCGGCACGGACTCGCTGGGAGCGAGTTTCAGTCAATTCGGAGTTGATATCCTGAACTTGTTCGGGAGTAAAAGCGAAGTTCTGGTCGAAATCGAAAAGCATTCTTGCAGAACTCGAATTACCCTCTGCAGACAAATAATGAATGTCTATTATAATTATTATAATAAAGGAATATATTATTTCACACGTAAACCCAGCAAACAACGCAGGCAATTAAATTAGTTATATTTTAGCATTATATTTACTATAAAAAGATAATTTGCAGGTGGATTAACCGGCGTTTGTCATTTCTTCGTCTTCCAATGCGTGTTTACTGCTGACAGAGGCTGCTTGAGTTGTAGCTCCGGAATTAATACCGGAGTCCATGTACTGGTTCTGCTGCCAGAGTAACGTCTGTTGTTGTTTGTCGGGAATCTGCTGCGAAACGTCTCCGGAATGGCCGACGTCCATTCTTACAACTCCGTGAGACATGACAGCGAAAGAGTATCGTTTATCAGTCGAAAATGTGTTTTAGTGAACTGCATTTGTACGAGGTAGTTATAAATTAGACACGTCGATTTGTACTTTTATATTGTATTCTGATATGTATATGGTATTAAAAATATAGAAGTATATTTAATTATATTTTGACAAAAATATAAATTCGAATACCGTGTGTATATTTTGAATGTTATGAAAGTTATTTTTAGAAACTGAATAATAAAAAAATATATTATTACGCTGCTAATAAAACTAATTTAATATAATAAATTCTATATTGTAAATATAAAATGGATATATATTGTAATAATTATATCTACTAAGTTAAAAATTAAATTTACTACGTATATGTTAATAAAATTAGTAGTTAATAACTGTCATTATTTTAAATAATAATTATTAGATTCAATCCAATTCACAAATAAGCGCTATCCTAAAGTTTAGTAAATATCATGAATTTGATTTACATACCTCAAATGTAATATTATTAAAAAGGGTATGAAAACAATTTTAAGTTTGTCAAGTTTAGTGCATAAACAGCAAATAAAGAAACAGGAAAATTGACAACTTAAGAACCGTATAACACATAAACAAGAACAGAAATCACTACGCATAAGAAATAAGCGCGCGCACCTGTTATTTTCAAATATTTAAATTGACCAATAGCCGTATGCTTGAGTATATTCGTTAAACATTTTTGTGAGATAATTATTATATATTTGCGATTAAATAAATTTTATTTATATATAATAAAAAGGCAAATATAGTTATATTTATATTATGAATGAATCATTTTATTATGGAACACGATTTGTGTAATGATTCATCAAAAAAATCTATTAAACCGAGCTTACCTATGCATGTAATATGATATTGATTTAATATGTATTGCTTATATAGATTAATATATTAGCTAGTTATAGTCGAATAATACCATACTTCGATATATATGAATAGTATGTGATATCTAAATTAAAGCATACGCCGAAGCATATACCTCTTTTCTCAATATAAGACACTACCTTCACTATCAGCTATGAATATATAATCATTGTCTAGGCAATATAAGGAGGTCCGTAATTATAATATCGTAATTATATAACGGCCCAACATATTCAAGTGAAGTTGAACCCCGAGAAATCTCGAGAATTTCTTTATACAATGGTGTTGTAGAATAAAGAACATTTCTGTTAAGATAAGAACCCATTAAGGCAAAACTACATATTGTTAAATGGAGATTTCTAGTGATTCAGATAAGTTCTAATCTACTGTTTAACATTACTACCAATGTCCATATACTTATTTATCGACTCTAGTTTAGCATTTTGGCAAAAGATAAAATTCTTTAAATATCATCTACGTAAATGTACATTATAACTCTCACATGGTCAATAATCGATTAGAATATTATATAATACTCTATTCTATATAATATATATATATTAAAGAGACTATGTTCTACCTTAGTATAGATTACTTAGTCCTACTATTCGACTTTGATTACAATTAAAATGATTAAATGATTTCTCGGAGTTACAACAATTTCCATGAAAATGTCGAACTTCATTATAAAATTCTGACAGGATTATCGAATGTTATGATATTGGGAAATTAGGTTCAGGACTGCATATATGAGAACATTCGTACTCCAATTTCTATCATCTAGATTCAATAGCCATGATATTTAAGAGGGACTTATTAAAAACTATAAATTGTGCTATTGTTCCAATATATTACATATCGTATTTTCATCAGTTAGCCAATCACATGTATTATATGCCTAGAGAGTTTGCAGTAAATGTACCAACGTATAGGAAGTACTAGTTAAATTAAAATAATCTAGGATAACTCTTTGATATAAAACATCAATATAGCATAGCGACGATATCTACTCAACTCTTAAGGTCGTTAAAGACATGCTACTAGCTCTAAGTCAACAATGGAATCACAAATGATCTAATTTACTGCTAAAGGCTACGGAGATGAATGCATTTCCCTGGATTCCAATTAAAAGATAACGACGAGGCTTATTAGTTACCATGGTAATTGCAATTCAGTAACACATGTCATAGAGGTCAACCACATACGTACCGGAATAATACAACCTCGGTTCAGATGACACTATATTCAGATGATGTTCGCTAGAGAATAAAGAGTAGTACGTATGTATTAGATAGGGATACATCTGTAATCCATATAAGGTAGTACGATATAATTGCTTTCAAGAAATGATCACAATATTTATTGAATCGTTATCAATAGAATATATATTAATTATACCTCCGATGACAGATTAAAGCAATATATCATTATTTAGAATATGCATTCCATATCTATGATCAGTATTCATTATAACAGTTATGTTATAAACTTATACTTATAATGATAACATTATGATTCCATTGATATCATGTAATCAAAAGATAAAATTCATAAATATGCACAATTTGCATCGCACATCTTGTTTATGATATTGGGATAAGTATAACGATATTCTAAATATAAAGTTGAATGACTTTATTAAAACTTTATTAAAACCTGGAAAGATATTATCAAAATAACATTTTTGTATATAGTTTAATTAAATACGATCAAACATTTAATACAGACTTTACATATATGTTACATTGATATCTCAATAACATCCTCCTATATATATATATATATATATATATATATATATATATATAGTGATCGGACAATACATTTTAATGGGTAGTTTATTAATATTGTATTTGAAAAATCTAGAAGTAATTACTAAATCCAAAATATTTCCTAATACGTGAGTATGAGTCTGAATATGCTGTATCAAATTATTTGTCAGAAGCATTTTTTTGAATTCGGTTATATATCTATCCGATTTATTAAAATGAAAGTTAAAATCGCCCGTAACCAATGTAAAGTCTAAACATATCGAGGAAGTTAATTCATGGAATTCATTTATAAATGTTATATAATTATTAGATAGTGAACGATAGATTACGATAATATTAAAAATTTACAATTTATTAATTATAAAATCAGCTTTAATACATTCACAGTTAGTTAAATAAAGATCATGACTATTTATTAAATCAATAGTATCTCTGTATATTATACCTACACCACCTCCTCTACACCCAGTCTTTCTAATAATGTGAATAAATTGGTATCGTAATGGTAAAAGTTGTGTATTAATTATGTTACCATTGTCTATAGCCGAAAGCCATGTTTAATTAATTTAATATTTAATTAAATAAATATTTTATAATATAATAATGTTTTAGAATCAAATAATTCTTAAATTTAATAAAAATTTTATTTTATTATCTACAAATATTAAAAATATAATAATAATAAATATAATATAATAATAAATACTATTTATTGTAAATTATCAGTTTAGTGCAGTTACAATTATCAGACATATTTTCAAGATATCTGTAATGAGAAATAACAAAAAAGTTAGTTTTAGTTTCACAAATCATTATAATATATATAAATAGTCCATTATATTGTAAACTTTCTTATGATATATCATGACATCAGTATATATGACATCGTATATAGTTATTCTATGTAATATACAATAGAAGTATGCTGACATCAATATATATATATATATATATATATATATATATATATATATATATATATATATATATATATATATATATATACTATGATCTATGCTATTAGCTATACCTATGGCAATGCATAATTAGTATATTAATAATGTAACAATTGTAAAAACCTATATAAACCTATTAATACTAATACTTAAGTATGTATTGCTTAAGTATCTTTCAATTACAATTCTGAAGTTTGCATATGGTATGTTAAACAAATTAACTACAAATCTATACCTACTTAAAATAACATAATCTATTAACTAGTAATAATTACATTTAGAGTATATAGAGCCTGTTTAACTATTTTAATGTAATATATTTTAATATAAAAAAGAACTTTACTATGTACTAATTAAATACAAATTAAATCCAAAGATAATGATTAATTTCTATAGAAATAATTAATTATTTTTATTTTCTTTACATTCTTCCTTCTTCAAAAAACTATGCTCCAATGATAATGTGATTCAATTTAACCCATTTAATATATTATCAAGACTCGTACACTTGAAAAGTTTTCCTTTGTTACAATTTGAATAAATCAGACGATCTAATTAGTTTGTAGAAAATTAAAATTTAAATAAGAAATAGAAACAATTAGTCGTATACGACTATAGCCTAATATAGGCTATAGCCTAAACATGTGAGTTAGTAATAAATAATATAATATATTGTTGAAAATTCTGGTAGCCAGTGCAAATTGTTCTTTAATTTAGAAACTCATGATATTCCATATTTAGATAACTCATATGTTAGTATTTATAATAACAATTGTTAGTGGTCGTTGCATATGGTCAATTTATTTAATAGATATGTCCAAGTCATCAATAGAGAATTTCTATAGTATTATTTTCCATTATATTCTAAGAATAGGGTATATATTTATTGTATACTCAAAGAATACTCCAAACTTCTTAATATATATTTGTAGATTTTATAAATGTATCATATATATATATATATATATATATATATATTAATGAAAATATATGTATCAGTTTATCTGTATTATTAGGTTTATAAAAAACAATTTTAATTCTTATTAATTTTAATAATTATTATGGTAACAAGAATTATGAGTAGACTTGAAACATAGTAGATAATGTGTATGAATTACATCATAGGCAATGCATAATTATGATATTTAGATGATGATTCATTATTAAGCAGACAGTAAATATGAATATATTATTAATGTATAATATTAGCTACATAGTTCAGGTCTACCATGCAAATAATATACAAATTCATTGCATATTGTTGTTGTGGGTATATAACAGTTATTTAAGATAAATAAAATCATCTGTATAAAATGATATAGATATACTAATTATAAGTAGGGCTATTATAATTGAATTTAATAATCAACCTGTGCTTTTATTGATAATTGACAAGCCATAGCACAAGTACTTCCACGAATTACACTAATATGCTTGTAACATAAATTATATCTAGCAACATCTTTTTGTATAAGTTTTCCTCTAACGGAATCTAGGTATAAACATTGAATATATGTATATATATATATATATATATATATATTTGAATTAATTTAGAAACAATGACAAACCTTTTTCGAAAACCTATTCATAATGTTGCCATATCAAACTCCTTTTACCAGAAAATTCTTTATAAATGAACATATTAGGTTGTACTACATTTTATAGAGTAATACACATGATTTCACATGTACCCTATTCGGGTACTGTTAATTCATCCTATGCAATAAAAAGTAGTTTATAGTGTCTGCAAGATATATTATAGTAATTTTTATATAATTTTTAATTAACATAAACACAGTTTATGAATTTTTAGATATATTTTAAAAATCAACGAAATTTAAAATGACACTTAAATTAAATTATCAGTTAAAAAAGTTAAATTAAGTTGTATATAATAAACTAGATGAATAGATCCTATTTATATGTGAGACTAACAATACATTTATATGCTTATACGCCATTTAAATATCCGAATTATCGATCATATTCGATAAATAAAGTGAAAAGCAATAATTTTTAAGTTAGGATCAAATTTAAATAATCAATTATAATAAATTGTAAATTTTGCAAACGCTTCAATAAATTTTAATAAAAAATATATAGTTTGAGTACAAAAAACTTGAAGTAATATATTCGAAATCGAATTTTCTGAATAGACTCGGACACGAAAAATTGCTAATGAAACTAACTGGAATAGGTTTCATTTTCAAATACTCGAAATCTCTCAAAAAATACTCGATTAGTTTACATCACTAATAGTGATTATAATGTAAACGTTATTTCCTAAGTAATATGGAAAGGCATTTGAAATAACGTGTTAGTTCAAGTTTTTCTATATTTTGTATGTAGATAACCTACGTTTTTCATTATTTGTCAATAAATAAGTTGATTTATTTACAAATACAATATTGTCAAGGTTTTTTATTAAAATTAGTAATTATATATCATGACTATATTAAACAATATATTAAAATAAAATATAAAGCATTAAATAATAGGATTCAAAAAATTTTAAGAAATGTTATGATATAAATTATATATAATAAAATATTTCACATCTAGGTTATTTATATTATATTGTATTTGATTAAATTAGAGAATATGATAATATATGATTGTATACATATAAACTGGTAAATAGTAGGATTTTGAATAAATCCAAGTAGTTTTGAAATTGAGTTAACCTCATATGACCAGGATTGTTTTCTACAATTCAGCATACTTAAACTAAATAATTACTTATATTATCTCTCATAATATTAAGAATAATTAACTTTACATTAAACTGTTCATTAACAGTCATCCTTCCAAAATAAACAATATAATTAGGTTTAAATATTTTTTTCATTTAAAAATTATTTATATTTTTAAATTCTATAATAGAATTTCTTTTCTACAGATAAATAATTAAATAGTATCTCATGATAAATGTACACTGCTTTTTAATCTAAAAGGGATATCACATCTTACCAAATATACATAAGTTTGCTGCGAAAGATCTTGTCTTCTCATTTACATAGTATTATATAATACACTAATATTTAGGCTATCATTTTAAAACTAAATCTTTCAAAATGTACATATATTTAATATTAATATTTATTAGCTCATCAAATTTACTTTTATTTTACCATCAATTACTTTTCTGTTCTATCTAATCACTGCCGATTGAATACTTCACAACAATAGGTATTTGATGATAGTATATGTTGCAATCGAAGCGTTCATAATTAAATAAACAACTAAACGATTTAAATAATCTCAACTCTAGATCCTGTGTTTCTCACAAATGATAATTCATTACATTTTATATATAAAGTCTATTCGACGATTATTGTCAATAATTATCTTTCATGTTATTTAAATGTGTATTTATAAAATGATCTTCAAATATTCAAGTTAATTTTGAACTAAAATAAGGAATTATCCACTATTTTATATGAAAAGTAATCTAATATGACATATCTATATACTATAAACTTATATTTAATAAGATTTAAATAAGAATGAATGTAATACATAAGCAATCGATGCCTAATTTCAATAAAGATAAACTCTAAATACCCTGAATCACATTTTAAAATATAGAATTCCGAATATTTGTATAACTAAACAATCAATGCATACAACTACTAACAAATTAATAAACCCATTTGTTTAGATACAGACAATAATTCATCAATTTAATTAATAAGTTTGATAAAATTTTGAGTTGAACATCATCATTTATTTAGTTACATAACCATTACCCACCAATATATATATAAACAACTTATAATTAAAGTGAACAAATATATATTAATTAAAATGTATCCAATATAATCAATTTATTAAAAAAATATTAATAACAATATTTTAAGATTATTAACATTCTTATTGCAGAATTTGTAAAGTATAAATATATCCTTAAAAATATAGTTTTTTTTAACAAACAACAAAATTAATCTTTATAAACTAATCTTGACTAGTACCCGTGATATATACCAATTGTATTAACCTTAATTATACAAAACAATCTAATTAAAGCACTAATTGTTGATTAATTACAATTTAATGTACAAATTAACTATGTATAAAATAATTTATTAGGAGATAAATAATTTTATAAATAATTGATAAAACAATAATTTATTTGTTTCAGACATTGGGTAAAGTAATAAAATATTTACAACTTTAACTTGGTCCTCCTCCAATGTCTCCTTTTTGCGTTATATCTGTATATATATTTTAAATATAAATAATTATATATTGTAATAAATGTAATGCATATTAAATTTAATTTTGAATAAAATTTTATAATAGGTTACTTGAGAACTTTTTAGGAATATATATAATTATCAATACAATAGATTTCTAAATAATATAAAAACATGCATTATAATATATATATAACTTTTTGTATTACTAAATATGAAATTTTATTTTCGAAATATAAAATTTAATATATTCAATAAAAGTAATATATTCGAAAAAAGAAAATTCTGGCATTATATATTCAAAAAACGGTCTATTTAATTTGTCATATTAAATAATTATTAATACAGGTATAATACTTTATGGTAATATAGTATTGATAACTATAATTTGGTATAAAATAGATAAACATATAGTCTAGCTAACAATTAATTTTATGCATAATATTGTATTTTCTTAAAATTGGAAAATTTTATTTTATATGATGTTCACATAATAGTAAGATACATAAAGGTGGGCGTGACCATCATATTATTCACAATTATTCAAAATTCATAGCTGTTTACATGACGAGCTTAATAATTTCCAAACAAATATCTTCGTATATAATATCTACGAATACAGATTATTTGGATTACTGTAGAAAATGCTCGTTCTCATTTTCAAATATTTAAAAAACTAATACCTTTTGGTTCAGATAAAGTAAATTTATTTGTAATGACATGTTGATCTTTACATAATTATTTAATTAAAGAAATAAGTGAACATCATGCAACTAGGTCAACCTCAAATGAAATGAATTCAATAGAAAGATGCACCTTAAATGCACACTCTAAAAGAGCTAGAGAAGTACGAGATGAAATTGCATTAATGAAGGAGAAGTAGACTGGCAAGATAATTATCTATTTAAACAAAGTTTAAATTACAAATAAAATGTATTCAAACCAGAATGCATTGCATTGTTTTGAATATTTATTTTCATTTTCTGTGAATCATAGAAAAATAGAACATGTTGAATTTTCAAGATACACAGGTAGACAAGTAGAATACACTGAATTTTTCACACCTAGTGAAAAATATATCGTCAGTTACGCACCTTTTTCTTGTGTACACTCCGCTCGTAGTCTGAACGGCATTTAAAGATTAAACTTAATGCAATTTTCAGATCAATAATATAAATGATGATTATCAAAAAAATATTTTTTTCAAAAAATAAGATCACATATTTGACTTAAAAAGTAGCATCTGATTGAAGAAGGAAAAATTCTATTCAAGTAAATTTCTAAATATATCACTCCTAAATAAATATTATAATCATGTCTTCTCCATTACAACATACAATTATAAGTTTACATGTTAAAACAATTTGGTCAAAAGTAGATTCGCCCAAAATAGAATCGCTTGAATTTAATATGAATCAATAAGATTTTATGGGCAAACTCACAAGAAAATCTGGTCGCATCAGAATAGATATGATATTACTTCATATTGTAATATGATACATATCTTATTTATAAATCATATCCATATTATTTTTTTAATGAGAATATAATTTTGAAAAAAGGATATTTTGGTATTGCACAAATTTATAAAAATAATTTCTATTGATGCAACCAGGTTGTCTTCCATATTTGAGGTGAACTCACATATAAAACTATTATAATAGGTTAGATATGATTTATTTAGGATATATACTATAATATGAAGTACTATCATATTTTAGACTCCTATATGTACCGGGGTCATCAGGATACTCAACTTATAAATAATAATCAAGCATAATTAATTTAATATAAATAAAAAAACAAAATATATTAATACTTTTTATATAAATATAATAACTCAATTAATTCTGTGATTTTCTGGATACATTTTACCATATGTAATCACCAATTATATAACAGATATAGTATTAGTTATTAAATGATTTCTATTCTTAGTTGTAAACTTTAGAAGTTGAAATTAATTAAATGAACGACAAAATTAAGATCTAAATTGTCTGTAATAGTTTATATATCGAAATGATATTAAACAACAAAAAGTGTATGATAATCGATAGTTAAGCAAAATTCTATTTTCCAACTACATTATTTTCGATAAACGGAATTTGTTTATAGAATTATTTTCTGATTTTACTAGTATCTGATATTATACTTATAAAATATTAGTGAAAAGAATAGTTAAGACAATTACAAATTATATTATTAATACATTATTCTATATATGACTTTTATTCAATATTGTAAAATATTAAATAATATAATTAAAATAACCTAATCTTGTTACCAGTTTTCATGCGAACCCATTGTGGTACTGGACGATTTTGCTTCATGGCCTTCGCCATTTTGCGTTTAACGATAAACGACTTGTGTGATGACTATTAAAAATAAATAAATATAAATATACTATATTGAAAAAATGCATGATGAAATTTAAATTGCAATACCCAACTTATCCATTTATATCAGAGTAAATATGGAATGATATAAAATTTTAATAAATCAGAAATAAAGAAAAATAATAATTAAATGCAATAAAAAAGAAAATCTGCGAATTACACAATTTAGTATTTGCAAAATATACTTTTATAACGTATAACCATCTCAAATGTTGAGTATCACCGGAAGAAAGAATATCAAAATATCCTGTTTACATATTCATAGTAACCAAAGCAACCATTAAAATCATAATAAATAAACGATTTGTTATCGCTCATATAGATATAGTTAAATTTAAATTTTAGTTATAATTCTTATGAATTTTTATATATTTTCATATTATTTATTTTATATGTGATTAAATATAATGTTGTCTTTGTAAATAACACATTAGTATTTACTATAAACATATGGACATATTACAAAGAAAAGTATCTCATAGTAAATTAATATCGTTCTCAACACCGAACTCTCCTAAACCTCCACCAACAACTAAACATACAATACATAATGTCCGCGGTTAATATAACTATGTAGATTAAAAATATAACTTTAAAACATTATATTAGAGAGTGATTTAATATTTATATTTCTACTATAATTAAACAATTATATTTCTATTAACAAATATTTCTTTAAGTTAAACTTTATCTTTAAATTATACTTTAAGTATTTCAAGTATTTAAAAAATTGTAATATAAAATTTATATTTAATAATTTTTTTATAATGATATTTATAATACCACTATTATATCAGTCTATATCTGTTTTATGTCAGTTTGTACCAATCTATAACAGTCTTTATAAATTATATTAGTTTTCATAGTACAGATTAGTTATTATATCAGTTTATATCATTTATGAGTGGTATTCAAGGTGTGGATTTTAATCATACTTTATTAGTAATTAATATTATATTGTATTAAGTTAACTATAATCCTTAACTATAGATTATATGTATACATAATATTATATATATATATATATATATATATATATATATATACAATATGTGTTATTTCTAAACATATATGTATAATCTTTCAATAATATACATGCATTTTAATTATAATTCTTTTATTATGTATACTATCTTATCTGGCAGATATTTTGTCCCCACATATTTTATTTTTGGAAAATTGTGTTGATAATTTACAGATACAAATTTTTAATATTGTAAATACATACCGTATAATATTATATATTATAATATTATAGTATATTTTATTTGTTATACAATGTTACATTATAATATTCAATTTAAAATTCATTGGTTATAAAAAATTTTAAAATATGTTTATTCAAACAAAATATTATTAGTTTTCTATAAATAGATTCTATTATGGCTTAGAATAAATAACATTAAACACCTATGTCCATCTAATATACCTAAGTTTAATATGTTCAATAGAAAACATCACATTCTTTCAGTTTCATGCTAACATAATATAATTCATGACAATATAATTCTAAATAAAGTTTAAATATTAATACTTTTTATCAAATGAGCCAAAAAAGAGAATTTAAAAGCTTTATATTTTTAAAATTTTACAATAAAATATAGTTATTATTACTATATATATATAATTATAATTTATATAATCATTTGTACATAAGGCAATTTGTTGATAAGTTTTAATAAACTATAACTGAGTATTAATGATTAGTATTATAATAGCCCATGTACATACGAATACATGCCCCATACATGTATACGAATTCACACACATATTTATATACTGCTGCTTTTTATTGACATTTACATTCAATGTGTTGCTTTAGTCTGTGTATTTCTTTGTGATTATTTACTAACAATTACATTGAGTACGCGGCTAATCCACTCCGTCCGTTTCACTAATGATACACCAAATAATCTCCAGCATTGCAAACGTATGTGAGGTGCTTAAAGATTATAGATTTATTTACTTACCGTTGTTCGTATAGTTCATAGTTCATAGTTCATATGATAACTAAACTTGTTTACCTTTATTCATTATCAGAAGATACATCTCACTTTCGATTTCGTTTACCCTTAGATGTGATTTCAAAATCTTAATTACTACGAGCCAACTTGAATACCTTAATTTAAAGTTAAAGTAAACCAAGTTTAACTTAACTAAACTCAACACTTATCTAAACTTAACTCAACACTTAAATCAACACTTAACTAAACTAAACTCAACACTTAACTAAACTAAACACTTAACTAAACTAAACTCAACATTTAACTAAACTCAACATTTAACTAAACTAAACATTTAACTAAACTCAACATTTAACTAAACTCAACATTTAACTAAACTCAACATTTAACTAAACTCAACACTTAACTAAACTCAACATTGAGTTTTTTTTACATTTCCACCTCCTCTCTTAACGTCATCTCGCAACCAATTGATCCCGACCTCCTATATTACCATACTTTCCGTAATATTTCCCTAATCATAACATTCCCTAATCTGTAACCAATTGTCGACCTTCATCAATGACCTCTTACCATCCGACCAACAATTCTGACATAACATCATATCGTTACACCGATCATTCTATAAACCTTATCTGGCCCTTATCTGGCCCTTATCTGGCCCTTATCTGGCCCTTATCTGGCCCTTATCTGCCCCATATCTACTCATTATTTGCCCATCGTCAGCCCATTATTAGTTGCTCCTCTATTTCCCATCCTAAGTCGGATACGCGAGACGTATCCACACGGCCGGTAATCGGCGAAACAATATCGCGACTCCTGAAACGACTCAGACAAACGCAACGAACCCCGTGACCTCTAACCTCTTACGGCGGCGTCGTCGGCGAAAGCCGCGACGCAAAACGCCAAGCGCCCCGCCGGCATTTTCCAGTCAATTAAGAAACGTAAGCCACTTCGACCTCTGATCTCTGACCGTTTTTAAAAACTTTTATAATAATTCAAGATTTTAAAACCCTTCGAATTTGACATTTCCTCTATTCTTCATCAAACAGTAATTTATCTTTTTTTTTAAGAATCCATTTTACTATTTCTGAGATTTCTATTTTTTTACGAGACTCACAAAACTCCACTCGACGGTGTTCCTAATCTCCCAACATTTCGCAGACAACCAACGGGTCCGGTTCGGCGTCCAAGAGCGAATTGGAGATTCAACCGGCGTCCTCGACACAACGTTTTGGCGATTGGTTAGATGCGCGCATTACGTAACGGCACCCGCCCCGCCCCGCCCCCCACCTCGCCCCGCCCCTTCATGTTCCTGCATACTCCCGGTTACTCGACACGTGATTATTCCGTGATGTTACATCATTAACAATATGAGATCATAATCGGCGTTTTGCATTTGCACACTTCTATTGACTTTCTATCCGGGATAACTGACTAATCTGCAAGTAATGATTTCCCTTCATGACCCTTTACCAGCCGTAGACGAACCAGAAGATTTCTGTATAAACTTCAGGTAACTAACATTCTGAAGTCATTGTTTTTGCAATCCTTTACTATGCATCAATTTCATATTTACTCAACATTTCACTTTAATATTCACTATGTCATTTAGTCTGTTTCTCACTTTACTACTCACTCTGCTTCTCACTCTATTTCTCACTTTACTACTCACTCTACCTCTCACTCTGCTTCTCAATCTCCTTCTCACTCTGCTTCTCATTTTACTATTCACTTTACTTCTACTCTACTTCTCACTTTACTACTCACTCTGCTTTTCACTTTCCTATTCACTTTACTTCTCACTCTACTTCTCAATTACTACTCACTTTACTACTCACTCTACTTCTTACTTTACTACTAACTCTACTACTCACTCTACTTCTCACTTTACTACTCATTCTACTTCTTACTTTACAACTCACTCTACTACTCACTCTACTTCTCACTCTACTACTCACTCTGCTTCTCAATCTCCTTCTCATTTTACTATTCACTTTACTTCTACTCTACTTCTCACTTTACTACTCACTCTGCTTTTCACTTTCCTATTCACTTTACTTCTCACTCTACTTCTCAATTACTACTCACTTTACTACTCACTCTACTTCTTACTTTACTACTAACTCTACTACTCACTCTACTTCTCACTTTACTACTCATTCTACTTCTTACTTTACAACTCACTCTACTACTCACTCTACTACTCACTCTACTTCTCACTCTACTACTCACTCTACTTCTCACTTTACTTCTCACTCTGCTTCTCACTTTACTACTCACTTTACTTCTCACTCTACTTCTCACTTTACTACTCACTCTCCTTCTCACTCTATTTCTCACTTTACTACTCACTCTCCTTCTCACTCTCCTTCTCACTCTGCTTCTCATTTTACTATTCACTTTACTTCTCACTCTACTTCTCACTTTACTTTTCACTCTACTTCTCACTTTACTACTCACTCTACTTCTCACTTTACTTCTCACTCTGCTTCTCACTTTACTATTCACTTTACTTCTCACTCTACTTCTCAATTACTAATCACTTTACTACTCACTCTACTTCTTACTTTACTACTAACTCTACTACTCACTCTACTTCTCACTTTACTACTCATTCTACTTCTTACTTTACAACTCACTCTACTACTCACTCTACTTCTCACTCTACTACTCACTCTACTTCTCACTTTACTTCTCACTCTGCTTCTCACTTTACTACTCACTCTACTACTCACTCTACTTCTCACTTTACTACTCACTCTACTTCTCACTTTACTTTTCACTCTGCTTCTCACTTTACTACTCACTCTCCTTCTCACTCTCCTTCTCATTTTACTATTCACTTTACTTCTCACTCTACTTCTCACTTTACTACATACTCTGCTTCTCACTCTACTTCTCACTCTACTACTCACTCTACTTCTCACGTTACTTCTCACTCTGCTTCTCACTTTACTACTCACTCTACTTCTCACTTTACTACTCACTCTACTACTCACTCTACTACTCACTCTACTTCTCACTCAACTACTCACTCTACTTCTCACTTTACTTCTCACTCTCCTTCTCACTCTCCTTCTCACTCTGCTTCTCACTTTACTATTCACTTTACTTCTCACTCTACTTCTCACTCTACTACTCACTCTACTTCTCACTTTACTTCTCACTCTGTTTCTCACTTTACTACTCACTTTACTACTCACTCTACTTCTCACTTTACTACGCACTCTATTACTCACTCTACTACTCACTCTACTTCTCACTTTACTTCTCACTCTCCTTCTCACTCTCCTTCTCACTCTCCTTCTCACTCTCCTTCTCACTTTACTATTCACTTTACTTCTCACTCTACTTCTCACTTTACTACTCACATTACTTCTCACTTTACTTTTCACTCTGCTTCTCACTTTACTACTCACTCTCCTTCTCACTCTCCTTCTCACTCTCCTTCTCACTCTCCTTCTCACTCTGCTTCTCACTTTACTATTATATTTACTTCTCACTCTACTTCTCACTTTACTACTCACTCTGCTTCTCACTTTCCTATTCACTTTACTTCTCAATTACTTCTCAATTACTACTCACTTTACTACTCACTCTACTTCTTACTTTACTACTCACTCTACTACTCACTCTACTTCTCACTCTACTACTCACTCTACTTCTCACTTTACTTCTCACTCTCCTTCTCACTCTCCTTCTCACTCTGCTTCTCACTTTACTATTCACTTTACTTCTCACTCTACTTCTCACTCTACTACTCACTCTACTTCTCACTTTACTTCTCACTCTGTTTCTCACTTTACTACTCACCTTACTACTCACTCTACTTCTCACTTTACTACGCACTCTATTACTCACTCTACTACTCACTCTACTTCTCACTTTACTTCTCACTCTCCTTCTCACTCTCCTTCTCACTCTCCTTCTCACTTTACTATTCACTTTACTTCTCACTCTACTTCTCACTTTACTACTCACATTACTTCTCACTTTACTTTTCACTCTGCTTCTCACTTTACTACTCACTCTCCTTCTCACTCTCCTTCTCACTCTCCTTCTCACTCTCCTTCTCACTCTGCTTCTCACTTTACTATTATATTTACTTCTCACTCTACTTCTCACTTTACTACTCACTCTGCTTCTCACTTTCCTATTCACTTTACTTCTCAATTACTTCTCAATTACTACTCACTTTACTACTCACTCTACTTCTTACTTTACTACTCACTCTACTACTCACTCTACTTCTCACTCTACTACTCACTCTACTTCTCACTCTGCTTCTCACTTTACTACTCACTTTACTACTCACTTTACTACTCACTCTACTTCTTACTTTACAACTCACTCTACTACTCACTCTACTTCTCACTCTACTTCTCACTCTACTTCTCACTCTACTTCTCACTCTACTACTCACTCTACTTCTCACTCTACTACTCACTCTACTACTCACTCTACTACTCACTCTACTTCTCACTTTCCTATTCACTTTACTTCTCACTTTACTCGCCTTATCATTATTTTCTTTTCCCCATTGTTTCACTGTGTCGGATTACACTCCCCATTTACTATTGCCCCAATGTCTGCATGTATTTATTCTCGATTTCGTTGCCCGCTAGTTTTCACCGCATCACCTAGTACCAGTTTAGTCGACGTATATTAAGTAGTTTGTCAACGATAAGTAGTTTGTCAACAATAAGTAGTTTGTCAATAAGAAGTAGTTTGTCAACAATAAGTAGTTTGTCAATAAGAAGTAGTTTGTCAACAATAAGTAGTTTGTCAACAATAAGTAGTTTGTCAACAATAAGTAGTTTGTCAACAATAAGTAGTTTGTCAACAATAAGTAGTTTAACAACGATAAGTAGTTTGTCAATAAGAAGTAGTTTGTCAACAATAAGTAGTTTGTCAACAATAAGTAGTTTGTCAACAATAAGTAGTTTGTCAACAATAAGTAGTTTAACAACGATAAGTAGTTTGTCAACAATAAGTAGTTTGTCAACAATAAGTAGTTTGTCAACAATAAGTAGTTTGTCAACAATAAGTAGTTTATCAACAATAAGTAGTTTGTCAACAATAAGTAGTTTGTCAACGATAAGTAGTTTGTCAACAATAAGTAGTTTGTCAACAATAAGTAGTTTAACAACGATAAGTAGTTTGTCAACAATAAGTAGTTTGTCAACAATAAGTAGTTTGTCAACAATAAGTAGTTTGTCAACAATAAGTAGTTTATCAACAATAAGTAGTTTGTCAACAATAAGTAGTTTGTCAACGATAAGTAGTTTGTCAACGATAAGTAGTTTGTCAACAATAAGTAGTTTGTTAAAAATAAGTAGTTTGTCAACAATAAGTAGTTTGTCAACAATAAGTAGTTTGTCAACAATAAGTAGTTTGTCAACAATAAGTAGTTTGTCAACAATAAGTAGTTTGTCAACAATAAGTAGTTTGTCAACAATAAGTAGTTTGTCAACAATAAGTAGTTTGTCAACAATAAGTAGTTTGTCAACAATAAGTAGTTTGTCAACAATAAGTAGTTTGTCAACAATAAGTAGTTCGTCAACAATAAGTAGTTCGTCAACGATAAGTAGTTCGTCAACGATAAGTAGTTCGTCAACGATAAGTAGTTCGTCAACGATAAGTAGTTCGTCAACGATAAGTAGTTCGTCAACGATAAGTAGTTCGTCAACAATAAGTAGTTTGTCAACGATAAGTAGTTTGTCAACGATAAGTAGTTTGTCAACGATAAGTAGTTTGTCAACAATAAGTAGTTTGCCAACGATAAGTAGTTTGCCAACGATAAGTAGTTTGTCAACGATAAGTAGTTTGTCAACGATAAGTAGTTCGTCAACGATAAGTAGTTCGTCAACGATAAGTAGTTCGTCAACGATAAGTAGTTCGTCAACGATAAGTAGTTCGTCAACAATAAGTAGTTTGTCAACGATAAGTAGTTTGTCAACGATAAGTAGTTTGTCAACGATAAGTAGTTTGTCAACAATAAGTAGTTTGCTAACAATAAGTAGTTTGCCAACGATAAGTAGTTTGCCAACGATAAGTAGTTTGTCAACGATAAGTAGTTTGTCAACGATAAGTAGTTTGTCAACGATAAGTAGTTTGTCAACGATAAGTAGTTTGTCAATAATAAGTAGTTTGTCAACAATAAGTAGTTTGTCAACAATAAGTAGTTTGCCAACAATAAGTAGTTTGCCAACGATAAGTAGTTTGCCAACGATAAGTAGTTTGTCAACGATAAGTAGTTTGTCAACAATAAGTAGTTTGTCAACAATAAGTAGTTTGTCAACAATAAGTAGTTTAACAACGATAAGTAGTTTGTCAATAATAAGTAGTTTGTCAACAATAAGTATTTTGTCAACAATAAGTAGTTTGTCAATAATAAGTAGTTTGTCAACAATAAGTAGTTTGTCAACGATAAGTATTTTGTCAACAATAAGTAGTTTGTCAATAATAAGTATTTTGTCAACAATAAGTATTTTGTCAACAATAAGTAGTTTGTCAATAATAAGTATTTTGTCAACAATAAGTAGTTTGTCAATAATAAGTAGTTTGTCGATACGTTGTATGGATTAGATTATTTTGCACCGTTATACTTAAATTCATTCAAGTGGAAGTTAATGAGTTAATCCCGCAAACTCTGTAACCTACTATAATGTACTTTAACCTACTATAGTGTACTTTAACCTACTATAGTGTACTTTAACCTAATATAGTATAGTTTAACCTACTACACTGTACTTTAACCTACTATAGTGTACTTTAACCTACTATAGTATAGTTTAATCTACTATAGTGTAGTTTAACCTACTATAGTGTACTTGAACCTACTATAGAGTACTTTAACCTACTAGAGTGTAATTTACCTTACTATAGTGTACTCTTAACCTACTATAGTGTACTCTTAACCTACTATAGTGTAATATAACCTACTATAGAGTACTCTTAACCTACTATAGTGTACTCTTAACCTACTATAGTGTACTTTAACCTACTATAGCGTAATATGACCTACTATAGTGTACTCTTAACCTACTATAGTGTACTTTAACCTACTATAGTTTACTGTGCCACTATTGTGAATATTAACTATGTCCAACCCACCTGTAAGATCACAGCCCAACACCTAACATAGTCGCACCTTCGTCGCTTGACCCAAACCTCTCCCACAACAATAGCGTGGTCAGCGATGAAAAACTTCTGGTTAGACTCTCGGCGGCGATAACGCGAGGCGAGTTCAAGAACATTGTTGTGTTGGTCGGAGCAGGTCTCAGCACTTCCAGCGGCATCCCTGATTTCAGGTTACTAAGGGGGTACCAAGGGGTTACTAGGGGGTTACTAAGGGGTTACCAAGGAGTCACCAGGGAGTTACCATGGGTTACCAAGGGGTTATTAAGTGGTTACCAGGGGGTTACCAGGGGGTTACTAAGGGGTTACTAAGGGGTTAACATGGAGTCACCAGGGAGTTAGCAGGGGTTACCAAGGGGTTACCAAGGGGTTACTAAGGGGTTACAAAGGGGTTAACAGGGGTCACCAGGGAGTTACTAAGGGGTTACCAGGGAGTTACAAGGGAGTCACCAGGGGTTACCAGGGGCTACTAAGAGGTTACAAGGGGTTACTAAGGGATTACCAAGGTGTTACCAGGGAATTACCAGGGGTCACCAGGGGGTTACTAAGGGGTTTCAAGGGTTTACTAAAGGGTTACCAGGGGTTACCAAGGAGTTACCAGGGGTTTACCAGGGAGTCACTAAGGGGTTAACATGGAGTCACCAGGGAGTTACCATGGGTTACCAAGGGTTACCAAGGGGTTACCAGGGAGTTACCAGGGGTCACCAAGGGGTTACCAGGGAGTTACCAGGGGGTATACTGTACTATGTACTAAATGCTATATACTGTACTAATATGATCTAGAATTCTCTAGACATAGGCTTCACAATTATGCAATGTTTCTAGAATGTGTTAGGATTAATTGTTAGGATTACCCTAGATGTGATTAAATCTTGTCTAGGGGGACAGTACACAGGACCTGTACAGTATGTCGTGCTCGTTACCGTGACGAAATTAATCATTTATTTAATTAACATCTTTTGGATTTTATTCTTTTAATCTTTATTGGTGTCTCTCTTTAAAACGCAATAAATCAATGAATTATTAATTTTGAAGTTAAATAATCATTTTGTCTGCTACATTTTGTTATTTTTTCACTTTTACACCTCAGACTTGTAGTTGAATATAACTTCCAGTTCGGCTTGACCGTTGCAATACGGACAATGTTGGTTGTTGGAGTATCATCAGTTATTATTAATAGCATTTATTTTTAGAATTCCAAAATAAAAACTTAGACATGAAATGATATTTTAAATAGTTTTACTTTGTTCTACGTTCTAACAACTACGTTCTAACAGATTATTTTGTGAAATATCTGTTGGTAATCTGCAGACAGTAAAGAGTTCAACGTATAGTTTACATAGTACAGTGTACATAGTACAGTGTACGTAGTACAGTGTACGTAGTACAGTGTACGTAGTACAGTGTACGTAGTACAGTGTACGTAGTACAGTGTACGTAGTAAAGTGTACGTAGTACAGTGTACGTAGTACAGTGTACGTAGTACAGTGTACGTAGTACAGTGTACGTAGTACAGTGTACGTAGTACAATGTACAGAGTACATAGTATGATGTCTAATACTACACACTTATATACCTCCCCCCATACCTCTCTAACCCCTCACAACCCTCTTAACCCCTCATATCCCTATAACCCCTCATACCTCTCTAAATTCGCATACCTCTCTAACCATACATACATCTCTAACCCCTCATACCTCTCTAACCCCTCATGCCTATCTAACCCCTCAAATCCCTCTAACCCATAATACCTCTCTAACCCCTCATGCCTATCTAACCCCTCACATCCATCTAACCTTCACACATCTCTAACCCCTCATACCTCTCTAACCCCTCATACCTATCTAACCCCTCACATCCATCTAACCTTCACATAGATCGCCAGATACTGGTATCTACGCCAACCTCAAGGCTTACAAACTACGCGACGCTGAAGACATCTTCGACATCAACTTCTTTCGTCAGAACCCGAGACCCTTTTACGAACTCGCTAAGACACTGTACCCAAGACGAGGTTAGTGTTACCTGACTTTGTCATGCGTGACGGGGTTAGTCAAATAC
>OZ038316.1:32478533-32491033 GCA_964035775.1 Osedax frankpressi
ACGTAGTACGGTGTACGTAGTACGGTGTACGTAGTACGGTGTACGTAGTACGGTGTACGTAGTACAGTGTACGTAGTACATTGTACGTAGTACAGTGTACGTAGTACAGGTACGTAGTACAGTGTACGTAGTACAGTGTACGTAGTACAGTGTACGTAGTGCAGTGTACAGAGTACATATATACTACACACTTATATACCCCCCCATACCCCTCTAAACCACTCACAACCCTCTTAACCCCCTCATATCCCTACCCTCTCACACCCTCCCACCACCTACCTCTCTCAACCCTCATCACCCTCACATCTCTAACCTTCACACATCTCTAACCACTCACATCCATCTAACCTTCACACATCTCTAACCCCTCACATCCACCTAACCTTCACACATCTCTAACCCCTCATACCTCTCTAACCCCTCATACATCTCTAACCCCTCATACCTATCTAACCACTCACATCCATCTAACCTTCACACATCTCTAACCCCTCACATCCATCTAACCTTCACACATCTCTAACCCCTCATACCTCTCTAACCCCTCATACATCTCTAACCCCTCATACCTATCTAACCACTCACATCCATCCAACCTTCACACATCTCTAACCCCTCACATCCATCTAACCTTCACACATCTCTAACCCCTCATACCTCTCTAACCCCTCATACATCTCTAACCTTCACACATCTCTAACCCCTCACATCCATCTAACCTTCACACATCTCTAACCCCTCATACCCCTCATACATCTCTAACCCCTCATACCTATCTAACCACTCACATCCATCCAACCTTCACACATCTCTAACCCCTCACATCCATCTAACCTTCACATAGATCGCCAGATACTGGTATCTACGCCAACCTCAAGGCTTACAAACTGCGCGACGCTGAAGACATCTTCGACATCAACTTCTTTCGTCAGAACCCGAGACCCTTTTACGAACTCGCTAAGACACTGTACCCAAGACGAGGTTAGTGTTACCTGACTTGGTCATGCGTGACGGGGTTAGTCAAATACGATATGTTGGTTTCGAGAGTTATCCGAAAGGAGTTAACTGCGACAGGTGAGGTATATATAAATATATATATATATATATATATATATATATATATATATATATATATATATATTTATATATATATATATATATTTATATATAGATACATATACTGATATATAAATATCTATGCTATTTATAAATGTTATCTAATCTGATTACAAATTTCTCAGTATCTGGAGGAATCGGTGAAACACAATTTCGGCCAAATGCTGGACATTATTTCCTTTCGTTGCTGGAGAAGAAGAATATGCTTAAAAGAATCTACACTCAGAATATTGACGGCTTGGAGAGAGGTAGTTAGATGTATTCTTTGCTGCGACTTCTGCCAGTATCGAGTAGAAACCCTTTCACTAACCTCAACCGTGTCCCCCCACACTTCGATCTTACCAACTTTAACTCTACGGATCAACTACAATCCTCTTCTCAATTTAACCGCAACCCTCCGAATATCTTTAATCGACCAACGCAACGCAAACCCTCTTACTAAAATATCAATCTTCCTACCACCACCCACCCTACCATACCCTACCACCACCCACCGTATCAAACCCTACCACCACCTACCGTACCAAACCCTACCACCACCCACCGTACCATACCCTACCACCACCCACCCTACCACACCCTACCACCACCCACCGTATCAAACCCTACCACCACCTACCGTACCAAACCCTACCACCACCCACCGTACCATACCCTACCACTACCCACCGTACCAAACCCTACCACCACCCACCCTACCACCACCCACCCTACCAAACCCTACCACACCATCTTATTTTATACTTCAATTCTCCTTTATTGAATCAGGAAACTTATAAAACACATGAATAGTCAAAAAGAGAATATTTGTAAACATTTGTAGATATTTTTTAACGGAGGCAGAATATTTTTTAAGATGAATTATAAAATAAATTAGAGAAATTTGCCTTTAATGAATTTATGATGTAATGTTTTTCTTATGAATTAGTTTTAAGTTTTAAAATATATAAACTTATAAATAATCATATAATACTTGACATTTAAGTAATATTGAATAAGGAGACTTATAATTAGTTGTTTTTTAAACACAAATTTGTTTTTTAATAATTGTTTACATTTTTTTAAAATTTTGTGGTCAAAATACATTTTGAATATAATTGTTAAAAATAAATACAATTGCATAATTAATATGTTTTAATAAATACAATGCTGTACATTATACTATTTATATTATTTCATTATTTTTTCCATCCAGTCTATTGAAATAAAAAATCAAGAACCACGATTGTTAATCGTGTATAAAAACCACGTGATATTAACTTTATCTTATGTATTATTACATTTCGTTAATACAAACTTAATTAAACTTCCTTTTACTTTCTGCTTTTTATCTTCATAGGATTCATTTTCATTTAATGAATTACCACAGCCTTGATAACCTCTTGATTATTTCTTCTCGAGATGCTACTTAGCAAACACGACGAGTTCAAAGGTCGATTGCATGCACCAATGACTTCTGCCCTCAATGGCTAAAGTAATTCATTGATTTATTGATTTATTGATAGTCGTCAACCCCTCCCCCACTCGATAATCAATAATCCATAAGTAATATACTGTCTTATAGCGAAATTCATATAAAGCTAAGTATGTTATGTAATGCGTATTACGCAATAGCTAAGTTATTACGTCGCTTATTTATCTCTGTGATTGTATGGAATGCTCATCAATCCATACACCCTAACAATACTTTTATTCAAACTCCTCTTCTTATCCTCTTCTTATCCTCACCATATCTTCTTAATCATCTGTTGTCCCATCTTCTTGATTATCTGTTGTACCATCCTCTTGATTATCTGTTGTTCCATCCCAAACAAATCCTCCTGAATCACTCTTATGCTGAGCATCACTTCATCACTCCAACCACTCCTTCATTACTCCAACCTCTCCTTCATTACTCCAACCACTCCTTCATTACTCCAACCAATCCTTCATTACTCCAACCACTCACTCATTACTCCAACCACTCACTCATTACTCCAACCACTCCTTCATCACTCCAACCACTCCTTCATTAGTCCAACCACTCCTTTATTACTCCAACCACTCCTTCATTACTCTAACCACTCCTTCATTACTCCAACCTCTCCTTCATTACTCCAACCACTCCTTCATTACTCCAACCAATCCTTCATTACTCCAACCACTCACTCATTACTCCAACCACTCACTCATTACTCCAACCACTCCTTCATCACTCCAACCACTCCTTCATTAGTCCAACCACTCCTTTATTACTCCAACCACTCCTTCATTACTCCAACCTCTCCTTCATTACTCCAACCACTCCTTCATTACTCCAACCAATCCTTCATTACTCCAACCACTCACTCATTACTCCAACCACTCACTCATTACTCCAACCACTCCTTCATCACTCCAACCACTCCTTCATTAGTCCAACCACTCCTTTATTACTCCAACCACTCCTTCATTACTCCAACCACTCCTTCATTACTCCAACCTCTCCTTCATTACTCCAACCACTCCTTCATTACTCCAACCAATCCTTCATTACTCCAACCACTCACTCATTACTCCAACCACTCACTCATTACTCCAACCACTCCTTCATCACTCCAACCACTCCTTCATTAGTCCAACCACTCCTTTATTACTCCAACCACTCCTTCATTACTCCAACCTCTCCTTCATTACTCCAACCACTCCTTCATTACTCCAACCAATCCTTCATTACTCAAACCACTCACTCATTACTCCAACCACTCACTCATTACTCCAACCACTCCTTCATCACTCCAACCACTCCTTCATTAGTCCAACCACTCCTTTATTACTCCAACCACTCCTTCATTACTCCAACCACTCCCTTATTACTCCAACCACTCCTTCATTAGTCCAACCACTCCTTTATTACTCCAACCACTCCATCATTACTCCAACCACTCCTTCATTACTCCAACCACTCATTCATTACTCCAACCACTCCTTCATTACTCCAACCACTCACTCATTACTCCAACCACTCCTTCATTACTCCAACCACTCCTTCATTACTCCAACCACTCCTTCATTACTCCAACCACTCCTTCATTACTCCAACCACTCCTTCATTACTCCAACCACTCACTCATTACTCCAACCACTCACTCATTACTCCAACCACTCACTCATTACTCCAACCACTCACTCATTACTCCAACCACTCACTCATTACTCCAACCACTCCCTCATTACTCCAACCACTCCTTCATTACTCCAACCACTCCTTCATTACTCCAACCACTCCTTCATTATTCCAACCACTCACTCATTACTCCAACCACTCCTTCATTACTCCAACCACTCCTTCATTACTCCAACCACTCCTTCATTACTCCAACCACTCTTTCATTACTCCAACCACTCCTTCATTACTCCAACCACTCCTTCATAACTCCAACCACTCCTTCATTACTCTAACCACTCCTTCATAACTCCAACCACTCCTTCATTACTCCAACCACTCCTTCATTACTCCAACCACTCCTTCATAACTCCAACCACTCCTTCATTACTCTAACCACTCACTCATTACTCCAACCACTCCTTCTTTACTCAAACCACTCCTTCATTACTCTAACCACTCACTCATTACTCCAACCACTCACTCATTACTCCAACCGCTCCTTCATTACTCCAACCACTCCCTCTTTACGATAACCACTCCCTCATTACTCCAACCACTCACTCATTACTCCAACCACTCCTTCATTACTCCAACCACTCCTTCATTATTCCAACCACTCACTCATTACTCCAACCACTCCTTCATTACTCCAACCACTCCTTCATTACTCCAACCACTCCTTCATTACTCCAACCACTCCTTCATTACTCCAACCACTCCTTCATTACTCCAACCACTCCTTCATAACTCCAACCACTCCTTCATTACTCCAACCACTCCTTCATTACTCCAACCACTCCTTCATTACTCCAACCACTCATTCATTACTCCAACCACTCCTTCATTACTCCAACCACTCCTTCATTACTCCAACCACTCATTCATTACTCCAACCACTTCTTCATTACTCCAACCACTCCCTCTTTACGATAACCACTCCCTCATTACTCCAACCACTCCCTCATTACTCCAACCACACCATCATTACGATAACCTAACCTTCATTACAATAATCACACCATCATTACGATAACCACACCTTCATTAAGATAACCACGCCCTCATTACAATAACCACGCCCTCATTACAATAACCACGCCCTCATTACTCATCACTAAAAACAGCCGCAGGCGTATCCGCAGATAAAATCGTAGAATGCCACGGTCACTTTCGCTCTGCGCTCTGCTGTCTTTGTAATGAGTCCCACAATCCGGAAGCGGTCAAGGTTAGCTCCTGAACGGCGGTGGCGAAATTACTGTGGCAGGCGGCTAATAGGGGCTCAAAGGGGCGTGGGGAGTCGTACAAACTAGTAATTGCACGAGAACTAGTGGTTTCATTTGTAGTAGGGTCAAATTGTGTTTATTCAAAGCGTTCCTCATTACTATCTAATGCCCAACGTGCTGTTACCTCATATGGTAGGTCTGATAACACGAATTAATCATTACGCAACAGGAAATCATCATGAATGATCAAATGCCGCGGTGCTGCCGACCGTTATGTCACGTTAGAATTACGTCATATTATTTGTCACGGTAGCGTTACGTCATACTATACGTCAAGTCAGTCTTACGTCATATTACGCAACAGTTCATTATTTTTCAATACCACTCACATTCTTTTTGATGTATACAACATCAGTTCTATATTTGTATTAACATATTAGCCACCAACCACGCCTTTAATTACGCCCCTATCATACCCCTAATCACGCCCATAATCACGCCCATAACTACACCCCTTATCATGTCCAAATAAACTGCCAAATGTCATTATTCCTGTGATAGTGTCAATTGATCTTTAACTACAACTCCAGCCTACAGTCCCTTAAATACGTCCCGCTCCATTAACTACACCCACAGTCCCTTAACTACGCCTACAATCCCTTAAATACGCCTACAATCCCTTAAATACGCCTACAGTCCATTAACTACGCCTACAGTCCCTTAACTACGCCCACGCTCCATTAACTACGCCCACAGTCCCTTAAATACGCCTACAGTCCCTTAACTACGCCTACAGTCCATTAACTACGCCCACGCTCCATTAACTACGCCCACAGTCCCTTAACTACGCCTACAGTCCCTTAACTACGCCTACAATCCCTTAAATACGCCTACAGTCCCTTAAATACGCCCACAGTCCCTTAACTACGCCCACAGTCCCTTAACTACGCCTACAGTCCCTTAACTACGCCTACAGTCCCTTAACTACGCCCACAGTCCCTTAACTACGCCTACAGTCCATTAACTACGCCCACAGTCCCTTAAATACGCCTACAGTCCCTTAACTACGCCTACAGTCCATTAACTACGCCCACGCTCCATTAACTACGCCCACCGTCCCTTAACTACGCCTACAGTCCCTTAACTACGCCTACAGTCCCTTAACTACGCCTACAGTCCCTTAACTACGCCCACAGTCCCTTAACTACGCCCAAAGCTTCTTAATCACACCTACAATCCCTAACTACGCCCACAGTCCCTTAACTACGCCCACAATCCCTTAACTACGCCCACAATCCCTTAACTACGCCCACCATTACACATACACACATATCACCTCTCGACATACTTAACAACCAATCCAAACCCGCGTTTTCGTTGCCTGTCATATTTAAATAGCCAACCGACTTCCTAACGTATTTAATTACCCAACCCCACCTACGAACTCTAACCCTAGCCTCGACCCTCGCAGGGTTACGTTAAGCCCAGTATAGTGTTCTTCGGCGAGGATTTGACTCCGCGTTTCGCGAAACGATTCGTGGATTGTTCGGAGGCCGATTTGATGATAGTAATGGGAACTTCCCTCGAGGTTTAGTTGCAACCTTCTGCGGAAGTAATCCGTACGTCTTTAGCTCCGCTCTGCGAACGCAACGCCTCCTAATCACGCCCTCTCAGTTAGCCACGCCCTCTCAGTTAGACACGCCCCTCTCAGTTAGACACGCCCCTCTCCTCGCGATAAAAATATCACTCTCAGTAGCTATGCTTTTCAACTGATGATACGACCCACTGTAGACATAACCATATATCTATCACCGCTTCCAACATCCTTTCGTAGACCTCGCATTGAACCCATTATTTCATTGAACTCTCTACCGTATTTAATCATTAATCGCCGTTTTTGACCTTTGATATAAGGTTGAACCATTCAACATGCTGCCGAATCTTGTGAAACCGAGTTGTCCACGAATTTTATTCAACTTCAGCAAAGTTGGACCTTTTATCTCGGTAAGTTAACGATGTAGTTATTTACACGCAGTTATAGTTATAGCTGACGCAGTTATAGTTATAGTTATAGTTATAGTTATAGTTATAGTTATAGTTATAGTTATAGTTATAGTTATAGCTGACGCAGTTATAGTTATAGTTATAGTTATAGTTATAGCTGACGCAGTTATAGTTATAGTTATAGTTATAGTTATAGTTATAGTTATAGTTATAGCTGACGCAGTTATAGTTATAGTTATAGTTATAGTTATAGTTATAGTTATAGTTATAGTTATAGTTATAGTTATAGCTGACGCAGTTATAGTTATAGTTATAGTTATAGTTATAGTTATAGTTATAGTTATAGTTATAGTTATAGTTATAGCTGACGCAGTTATAGTTATAGTTATAGTTATAGTTATAGTTATAGTTATAGTTATAGTTATAGTTATAGCTGACGCAGTTATAGTTATAGTTATAGTTATAGTTATAGTTATAGTTATAGTTATAGCTGACGCAGTTATAGTTATAGTTATAGTTATAGTTATAGTTATAGTTATAGTTATAGTTATAGTTATAGTTATAGCTGACGCAGTTATAGTTATAGTTATAGTTATAGTTATAGTTATAGTTATAGTTATAGTTATAGTTATAGCTGACGCAGTTATAGTTATAGTTATAGTTATAGTTATAGTTATAGTTATAGTTATAGCTGACGCAGTTATAGTTATAGTTATAGTTATAGTTATAGTTATAGTTATAGTTATAGCTGACGCAGTTATAGTTATAGTTATAGTTATAGTTATAGTTATAGTTATAGTTATAGCTGACGCAGTTATAGTTATAGTTATAGTTATAGTTATAGTTATAGTTATAGTTATAGTTATAGTTATAGCTGACGCAGTTATAGTTATAGTTATAGTTATAGTTATAGTTATAGTTATAGTTATAGTTATAGTTATAGTTATAGTTATAGTTATAGTTATAGTTATAGTTATAGTTATAGTTATAGTTATAGTTATAGTTATAGTTATAGTTATAGTTATAGTTATAGTTATAGTTATAGTTATAGTTATAGTTATAGTTATAGTTATAGTTATATTTATAGTTATAGCTGACGCAGTTATAGTTATAGTTATAGTTATAGCTGACACAGTTATAGTTATAGTTATAGTTATAGTTATAGTTATAGCTGACGCAGTTATAGTTATAGTTATAGTTATAGTTATAGTTACAGTTATAGTTATAGCTGACGCAGTTATAGTTATAGTTATAGTTATAGTTATAGTTATAGTTATAGTTATAGCTGACGCAGTTATAGTTATAGTTATAGTTATAGTTATAGTTATAGTTATAGTTATAGCTGACGCAGTTATAGTTATAGTTATAGTTATAGTTATAGTTATAGTTATAGTTATAGTTATAGTTATAGTTATAGTTATAGTTATAGTTATAGTTATAGTTATAGTTATAGTTATAGTTATAGCTGACGCAGTTATAGTTATAGTTATAGTTATAGTTATAGTTATAGTTATAGTTATAGCTGACGCAGTTATAGTTATAGTTATAGTTATAGTTATAGTTATAGTTATAGTTATAGTTATAGCTGACGCAGTTATAGTTATAGTTATAGTTATAGTTATAGTTATAGTTATAGTTATAGTTATAGTTATAGTTATAGTTATAGTTATAGTTATAGTTATAGTTATAGTTATAGCTGACGCAGTTATAGTTATAGTTATAGTTATAGCTGACGCAGTTATAGTTATAGTTATAGTTATAGTTATAGTTATAGTTATAGTTATAGTTATAGTTATAGTTATAGCTGACGCAGTTATAGTTATAGTTATAGTTATAGTTATAGTTATAGTTATAGCTGACGCAGTTATAGTTATAGTTATAGTTATAGTTATAGTTATAGTTATAGTTATAGTTATAGTTATAGTTATAGTTATAGTTATAGTTATAGTTATAGTTATAGTTATAGTTATAGTTATAGTTATAGTTATAGTTATAGTTATAGTTATAGTTATAGCTGACGCAGTTATAGTTATAGTTATAGTTATAGTTATAGTTATAGTTATAGCTGACGCAGTTATAGTTATAGTTATAGTTATAGTTATAGTTATAGTTATAGTTATAGTTATAGTTATAGTTATAGCTGACGCAGTTATAGTTATAGTTATAGTTATAGTTATAGTTATAGTTATAGTTATAGTTATAGTTATAGTTATAGCTGACGCAGTTATAGTTATAGTTATAGTTATAGTTATAGTTATAGTTATAGCTGACGCAGTTATAGTTATAGTTATAGTTATAGTTATAGTTATAGTTATAGTTATAGTTATAGTTATAGCTGACGCAGTTATAGTTATAGTTATAGTTATAGTTATAGTTATAGCTGACGCAGTTATAGTTATAGTTATAGTTATAGTTATAGTTATAGTTATAGTTATAGTTATAGTTATAGCTGACGCAGTTATAGTTATAGTTATAGTTATAGCTGACGCAGTTATAGTTATAGTTATAGTTATAGTTATAGTTATAGTTATAGTTATAGTTATAGTTATAGTTATAGCTGACGCAGTTATAGTTATAGTTATAGTTATAGTTATAGTTATAGTTATAGCTGACGCAGTTATAGTTATAGTTATAGTTATAGTTATAGTTATAGTTATAGTTATAGTTATAGTTATAGTTATAGTTATAGTTATAGTTATAGTTATAGTTATAGTTATAGTTATAGTTATAGTTATAGTTATAGTTATAGTTATAGTTATAGTTATAGCTGACGCAGTTATAGTTATAGTTATAGTTATAGTTATAGTTATAGTTATAGCTGACGCAGTTATAGTTATAGTTATAGTTATAGTTATAGTTATAGTTATAGTTATAGTTATAGTTATAGTTATAGCTGACGCAGTTATAGTTATAGTTATAGTTATAGTTATAGTTATAGTTATAGCTGACGCAGTTATAGTTATAGTTATAGTTATAGTTATAGTTATAGTTATAGTTATAGTTATAGTTATAGCTGACGCAGTTATAGTTATAGTTATAGTTATAGCTGACGCAGTTATAGTTATAGTTATAGTTATAGCTGACGCAGTTATAGTTATAGTTATAGTTATAGTTATAGTTATAGTTATAGCTGACGCAGTTATAGTTATAGTTATAGTTATAGTTATAGTTATAGTTATAGTTATAGTTATAGTTATAGTTATAGCTGACGCAGTTATAGTTATAGTTATAGTTATAGCTGACGCAGTTATAGTTATAGTTATAGTTATAGTTATAGTTATAGTTATAGTTATAGTTATAGTTATAGTTATAGTTATAGTTATAGTTATAGTTATAGTTATAGTTATAGTTATAGTTATAGTTATAGTTATAGTTATAGTTATAGTTATAGTTATAGTTATAGTTATAGTTATAGTTATAGTTATAGTTATAGTTATAGTTATAGTTATAGTTATAGTTATAGTTATAGTTATAGTTATAGTTATAGTTATAGTTATAGTTATAGTTATAGTTATAGTTATAGTTATAGTTATAGCTGACGCAGTTATAGTTATAGTTATAGTTATAGTTATAGTTATAGTTATAGTTATAGTTATAGTTATAGCTGACGCAGTTATAGTTATAGTTATAGTTATAGTTATAGTTATAGTTATAGTTATAGTTATAGTTATAGTTATAGTTATAGTTATAGTTATAGTTATAGTTATAGTTATAGTTATAGTTATAGTTATAGTTATAGCTGACGCAGTTATAGTTATAGTTATAGTTATAGTTATAGTTATAGCTGACGCAGTTATAGTTATAGTTATAGTTATAGTTATAGTTATAGTTATAGTTATAGTTATAGTTATAGTTATAGTTATAGTTATAGTTATAGTTATAGCTGACGCAGTTATAGTTATAGTTATAGTTATAGTTATAGTTATAGTTATAGTTATAGTTATAGTTATAGCTGACGCAGTTATAGTTATAGTTATAGTTATAGTTATAGTTATAGTTATAGTTATAGTTATAGTTATAGTTATAGTTATAGTTATAGCTGACGCAGTTATAGTTATAGTTATAGTTATAGTTATAGCTGAGGCAGTTATAGTTATAGTTATAGTTATAGTTATAGTTATAGTTATAGTTATAGTTATAGTTATAGTTATAGTTATAGCTGACGCAGTTATAGTTATAGTTATAGTTATAGTTATAGTTATAGTTATAGTTATAGTTATAGTTATAGTTATAGTTATAGTTATAGCTGACGCAGTTATAGTTATAGTTATAGTTATAGTTATAGTTATAGTTATAGTTATAGTTATAGTTATAGTTATAGTTATAGTTATAGTTATAGTTATAGCTGACGCAGTTATAGTTATAGTTATAGTTATAGTTATAGTTATAGTTATAGTTATAGTTATAGTTATAGTTATAGTTATAGCTGACGCAGTTATAGTTATAGTTATAGTTATAGTTATAGTTATAGCTGACGCAGTTATAGTTATAGTTATAGTTATAGTTATAGTTATAGTTATAGTTATAGTTATAGTTATAGTTATAGTTATAGTTATAGTTATAGTTATAGTTATAGTTATAGTTATAGTTATAGTTATAGTTATAGTTATAGTTATAGTTATAGTTATAGTTATAGCTGACGCAGTTATAGTTATAGTTATAGTTATAGTTATAGTTATAGCTGACGCAGTTATAGTTATAGTTACAGTTATAGTTATAGTTATAGTTATAGTTATAGTTATAGTTATAGTTATAGTTATAGTTATAGCTGACGCAGTTATAGTTACAGTTATAGTTATAGTTATAGTTACAGTTATAGTTATAGTTATAGTTATAGTTATAGTTATAGTTATAGTTATAGTTATAGCTGACGCAGTTATAGTTACAGTTATAGTTATAGTTACAGTTATAGTTATAGTTATAGTTATAGTTATAGTTATAGTTATAGTTATAGTTATAGTTACAGTTATAGTTATAGTTATAGTTATAGTTATAGTTATAGTTATAGTTATAGTTATAGCTGACGCAGT
>OZ038316.1:32493533-32523533 GCA_964035775.1 Osedax frankpressi
GAGAGTAGGAGAGAGTGTGTGAGAGTAGGAGAGAGTGAGAGAGAGAGTCAGGACATCTAGAGCAGGAGAAAATGAGAAAAATAAAGATGAGAGAATGAAATCTGTATTATTTCTAATAACATTTATCAAACTCCAATTTATTTATTTTCGTAATAAGCCTAACATTGAAACTGTACTCTAACCACTGTACTCTAACCACTGTACTCTAACCTCTGCACGTTAACCTCTGCGCGGTCCTCTGCCCGTTAACCTCTGTACGCTAACCTCTGCCCCCTAACCTCTGCCCGCTAACCTCTGCACGCTAACCTCTGCCCGCTAACCTCTACACTCTAACCTCTGCCCTCTAACCTCTGCATGCTAACCTCTGCCCGTTAACCTCTGCCCTCTAACTCGTGCCCTTTAACCTCTGCGCTGTCCTCTGCACGCTAACCTCTGCCCATTAACCACTGCACGCTAACCTCTGCACGCTAACCACTACAATCTAACCTCTGCACGCTAACCTCTGCATGCTAACCTCTGCCCATTAACCTCTGCCCGTTAACCTCTGCCCTCTAACTCGTGCCCTTTAACCTCTGCGCTGTCCTCTGCACGCTAACCTCTGCGCGCTAACCTCTGCCCATTAACCACTGCACGCTAACCTCTGCACGCTAACCACTACACTCTAACCTCTGCACGCTAACCTCTGCCCGCTAACCACTGTCCTTTAACCACTGCACTCTAACCTCTGCCCTTTAACCTCTGCGCGGTCCTCTGCAGAAGCCGTTAACACCCTCGCGAACAAAGTGAACACGCGTCTTCCAGACATTTCTTGCTACAAGTCGGCGGGACGTCTGGCTTCGCACGGCTTCCACTCGCAGTCGTCGATGTATCGACCTCTGACCTCTAGTGCGGGCGGCGCCGCCGGCAATCGCGTCGCCTTTAACCTCAAATTCTCTCGACTCTTTGTGGATCCGAGGACGGATCGTCGCAGTTCAAATAAAATCGTATATCGCCGAACTCCGGCCTCGTTGATTACGTCGTCGTCGGAGTCGGAGTCCGACTCCGACGACGACGACGACGACGACGGCGATTGATGTCGTCGATTGCGATTCTAGGAAAAATTAGGATTTTTTCATCCTTTGTTTCATCGATATATCTAACCTTTGTTTCACCTATTCCCCGTATGATATGCTCATGTGATTTCGCCTTATTTCTCTTTCTTTAGCTTTCGTCAGCCTCTCAAAACTCTTCTCTCAAGTCTCGCCAAAAGATGTCAGCCATATCGCATTTCAACAATAAATACGTACTCGTAGCGTGTACTCGTCGGATTCTGCGAAAAAGAAATATCTGAGATGAAATTATTTTTCCGATTCATTTCTTATCTGTGATAAATTTGTATATGAAATTTCACGTATAACATGAAAATGAGTGTTCAATAATATACCATAAGTTACCATAGTAACTAGCGATGTTCTAACACTATATTCATGAAAATGAGTGTTCAATAATATACTTTAAGTTACCATAGTAACTAGCGATGTTCTAACTCTAAATTCATGAAAATGAGTGTACAAAGTTAAACATTATGTAACTTTGTAATATTTAGCAAAAATGAAATTTTCAATTAATTTAGTGGCAATTAACATTTATTAATATAATTTGGAATATTACTTTTCTTACTTGGCTTTTCTAAAGTAAAATTGTATTCCAATATATTTATAGAGTAGAATAAAAGCATTTGAGAGTGAATTTAGTTTTGCTTATGTAAATTAAGCCATATAAAATACAGTTAACTTCAAGTATATTGTTAATATCATAAAATATTATGTTATTAATTATAATAGCAATTATTTTCCAGATAAAATTGCATATTAGTAAAATCTAGTTGATCACACACTTTCTTTCTTTTCTTAGAGTAATTTGTTATAATCTAATTAGAGTTATAATTGTTATTAAAATTGACAATACATCATTTGTTTGTGTATATCTGCCCTGCAGTTAGTACAGGCCTTCCAGTAAACTATCCAGTTCATTTCATATCTCATCTTTTATTGAACATTAAATAATCAATCTATTACGTCATTCTATTTACTGGATTATTTTATATTTATTGTATTACCAATTACCCTTCTTTTGAATAAATATCTTTATTATTAATTATTTGAACTATTTTAGTAAATCTTTATCGGATAATATATAATATTTTACCGTAACATGTATCTGTGGGGTATATTGAAAACAGGGTGAAGCATATATTTATTTTATTCGTGTACATTTTCTTAAATGTAAATAGTATGTATATAGAGAATATAGTAAATACAGTAAATATAGTAAATAGTATTGTGTAAATATTACCAAGACAGTAAGGAATCTAGGTTATTTCTAGAGTTGATGCATTTAAATAATACTGGACAGTCGTAATTGACACATTTGTCTATTGCCAGATTTGATTGACAGCCCACAGAATTCGTACAAGTTGCACAGACCTGCAAATATAAATTTAATAATCAATTTCAAATCATTTAATGATATATAGATATGTTATTATAATTATTATTAATAGTATTTAATAAATAAGGACTTGTGTAGATTAGATTTGATTAGTTGGTGCATTTAGATAGAAGAGGATTTCGAGAGCCAACAATGAAAGAGAATATTTGCAAGTCTTGGCTCTGATATTTGAATAGACAATAAAATAAATGACAATAAAGTTTCGTGAGTAGCGAGAAGAAAATAATGGGATTTGACCTAATTTAAAAATCTTTGTTCTTCATACTTACTTTTTTTCTAAATTTTAACCTTCTTATATCCCTTGCCAAGTTAATCCCATTATTGATGTATTTACATATGGCCTTTGCCATAGGAATCATATATTCCAACTACTTCTGTTCAATTCGGATTGTGTTTAGAGTAGAGAGACCGGACAATGTACGTAATGTACACTGTACAATAATTACTTTTAATAGTGTACGCTGTACAACGTAAAGTATTCATTTAAAAACACCATAAACAGCAGTTAATCGCTGGTAAGCCAAAGGATATAGACTCCTGTCATTATTATTCTTTGTCTATCTTTGTCTATCTTTATCTATCTGTGTCTATCTTTGTATATCTTTATCTATCTTTGTCTATCTTTGTATATCTTTGTCTATCTTTGTATATCTTTGTCTATCTTTATCTATCTGTGTCTATCTTTGTATATCTTTATCTATCTTTGTCTATCTTTGTATATATTTGTCTATCTTTGTATATCTTTGTCTATCTTTGTATATCTTTATCTATCTTTGTCTATCTTTGTATATCTTTGTATATCTTTATCTATCTTTGTCTATCTTTGTATATCTTTATCTATCTTTGTCTATCTTTGTATATCTTTATCTATCTTTGTCTATCTTTGTCTATCTTTGTATATCTTTATCTATCTTTGTCTATCTTTGTATATCTTTATCTATCTTTGTCTATCTTTGTATATCTTTGTCTATCTTTATCTATATTTGTCTATCTTTGTCTATCTTTGTCTATCTTTATCTATCTTTGTCTATCTTTGTCTATCTTTGTCTATCTTTGTATATCTTTGTATATCTTTGTCTATCTTTGTATATCTTTGTATATCTTTGTATATCTTTATCTATCTTTGTCTATCTTTGTATATCTTTATCTATCTTTGTCTATCTTTGTATATCTTTATCTATCTTTGTCTATCTTTGTATATCTTTGTCTATCTTTGTCTATCTTTGTATATCTTTATCTATCTTTGTCTATCTTTGTATATCTTTATCTATCTTTGTCTATCTTTGTATATCTTTGTCTATCTTTATCTATCTTTGTCTATCTTTGTCTATCTTTGTATATCTTTGTATATCTTTGTCTATCTTTGTCTATCTTTGTATATCTTTGTATATCTTTGTCTATCTTTATCTATCTTTGTCTATCTTTGTATATCTTTGTCTATCTTTGTATATCTTTGTCTATCTTTGTCTATCTTTATCTATCTTTGTCTATCTTTGTATATCTTTGTCTATCTTTGTATATCTTTATCTATCTTTGTCTATCTTTGTATATCTTTATCTTTCTTTGTCTATCTTTGTATATCTTTATCTATCTTTGTCTATCTTTGTATATCTTTGTCTATCTTTGTCTATATTTATCTATCTTTGTCTATATTTGCCTATCTTTATCTATCTTTGTCTATCTTTGTATATCTTTGTCTATCTTTGTATATCTTTGTCTATCTTTGTCTATCTTTGTCTATCTTTGTCTATCTTTATCTATCTTTGTCTATCTTTATCTATCTTTGTCTATCTTTGTCTATCTTTGTCTATCTTTGTCTATCTTTATCTATCTTTGTCTATCTTTGTCTATCTTTGTCTATCTTTGTCTATCTTTATCTATCTTTGTCTATCTTTATCTATCTTTGTCTATCTTTGCCTATCTTTATCTATCTTTGTATATATTTGTCTATCTTTATCTATCTTTGTCTATCTTTGTCTATCTTTGTCTATCTTTGCCTATCTTTATCTATCTTTGTATTTATTTGTCTATCTTTATCTATCTTTGTCTATCTTTGTCTATCTTTGTACATACCCCAATAACATATAGGCATTATAAACATACATTATTGGAGTTATCCCCATAGAGTGCGAGTTTTACCCCAATAACATATCGGCATTATAAACATACATTATTGGAGTTATCCCCATAGAGTGCGAGTTTAACCCCAATAACATATCGGCATTATAAACATACATTATTGGAGTTATCCCCATAGAGTGTGGGTTTTACCCCAATAACATATAGGCATTATAAGCATACATTATTGGAGTTATCCCCATAGAGTGCGGGTTTTACCCCAATAATATATCGGCATTATAAACATACATTATTGGAGTTATCCCCATAGAGTATCCAAGGTCCCACATAAAGTGCTTCACTACCAACTATCATGGCGGCTATTTAGTGCAGTACGGATATTACCACTATGACCCCTGGTCAGATAAATGTAACCTCTATTAACTACGACCTATAACCTATGACCTGAAACCAACGGATTACCGAAGGTTACGAAGGTTAACGAAGGTCAACAAGGTCAAATCTTCGCTATATTCAATAGATAATGTTTGCGTCGAGGATAATTATTATTTTGAATTACATTCAAATCGTTGACATCAGCAGTCTACGATTAAAGTAAACACCAACCATGCATATTCTTTGGTGGGTTCGTTCGGCCAACATCTGTTGTCTTTGCTTCAATATAATCCTCCGCTGTTCATTGTTTTGGCACGCCGCACATTCTATTGTATTGTCCTGTAACTCGAGGATGGTTTAGAATTGATTATTTGCATATTTATTAAAGATTAAGAATCTCATGTTGAAACAATTTATATATATATATATATATCTATATCTATATATATAGATATATATATATATATATATATATCTATATCTATATATATAGATATATATATATATATATATAGATATATATATATATATATATAGATATAGATATATATATATATATATATATATATATAGATATATATATATATATATCTATGTATATATATATAATACATATAAATTGAAGTGAATTGCTATACAGTTTAGAAATAATGATGTAAATAAGTTTCAATTAACCTTTATGACCAACGATGAAATTTGAACTTCGTTGCCACAGTACCTGCATTTAGTTGCACGAAAATACGAAGTGATCTGACCCTGTGTAGGCGGGAGTGACTGAGTGTGTGTAGGCGGGAGTGACTGAGTGTGTGTAGGCGGGAGTGACTGAGTGTGTGTAGGCGGGAGTGACTGAGTGTGTGTAGGCGGGAGTGACTGAGTGTGTGTAGGCGGGAGTGAGTGAGTGTGTGTAGGCGGGAGTGAGTGAGTGTGTGTAGGCGGGAGTGACTGAGTGTGTGTAGGCGGGAGTGACTGAGTGTGTGTAGGCGGGAGTGACTGAGTGTGTGTAGGCGGGAGTGACTGAGTGTGTGTAGGCGGGAGTGACTGAGTGTGTGTAGGCGGGAGTGAGTGAGTGTGTGTAGGCGGGAGTGACTGAGTGTGTGTAGGCGGGAGTGACTGAGTGTGTGTAGGCGGGAGTGACTGAGTGTGTGTAGGCGGGAGTGACTGAGTGTGTGTAGGCGGGAGTGACTGAGTGTGTGTAGGCGGGAGTGACTGAGTGTGTGTAGGCGGGAGTGACTGAGTGTGTGTAGGCGGGAGTGACTGAGTGTGTGTAGGCGGGAGTGACTGAGTGTGTGTAGGCGGGAGTGAGTGAGTGTGTGTAGGCGGGAGTGACTGAGTGTGTGTAGGCGGGAGTGACTGAGTGTGTGTAGGCGGGAGTGACTGAGTGTGTGTAGGCGGGAGTGACTGAGTGTGTGTAGGCGGGAGTGACTGAGTGTGTGTAGGCGGGAGTGAGTGAGTGTGTGTAGGCGGGAGTGACTGAGTGTGTGTAGGCGGGAGTGACTGAGTGTGTGTAGGTAGTAGTGAATGAGTGTGTGTAGACGGGAGTGACTGAGTGTGTGTAGGCGGGAGTGACTGAGTGTGTGTAGGCGGGAGTGACTGAGTGTGTGTAGACGGGAGTGACTGAGTTTGTGTAGGCGGGAGTGATTGAGTGTGTGTAGGCGGGAGTGACAGTGTGTGTAGGCGGGAGTGACTGAGTGTGTGTAGGCGGGAGTGACTGAGTGTGTGTAGGCGGGAGTGACTGAGTGTGTGTAGGCGGGAGTGACTGAGTGTGTGTAGGCGGGAGTGAGTGAGTGTGTGTAGGCGGGAGTGACTGAGTGTGTGTAGGCGGGAGTGACTGAGTGTGTGTAGGCGGGAGTGACTGAGTGTGTGTAGGCGGGAGTGACTGAGTGTGTGTAGGCGGGAGTGACTGAGTGTGTGTAGGCGGGAGTGACTGAGTGTGTGTAGGCGGGAGTGACTGAGTGTGTGTAGGCGGGAGTGACTGAGTGTGTGTAGGCGGGAGTGAGTGAGTGTGTGTAGGCGGGAGTGACTGAGTGTGTGTAGGCGGGAGTGACTGAGTGTGTGTAGGCGGGAGTGACTGAGTGTGTGTAGGCGGGAGTGACTGAGTGTGTGTAGGCGGGAGTGACTGAGTGTGTGTAGGCGGGAGTGACTGAGTGTGTGTAGGCGGGAGTGACTGAGTGTGTGTAGGCGGGAGTGACTGAGTGTGTGTAGGCGGGAGTGACTGAGTGTGTGTAGGTAGTAGTGAATGAGTGTGTGTAGACGGGAGTGACTGAGTGTGTGTAGGCGGGAGTGACTGAGTGTGTGTAGGCGGGAGTGACTGAGTGTGTGTAGACGGGAGTGACTGAGTTTGTGTAGGCGGGAGTGATTGAGTGTGTGTAGGCGGGAGTGACAGTGTGTGTAGGCGGGAGTGACTGAGTGTGTGTAGGCGGGAGTGACTGAGTGTGTGTAGGCGGGAGTGACTGAGTGTGTGTAGGCGGGAGTGACTGAGTGTGTGTAGGCGGGAGTGACTGAGTGTGTGTAGGCGGGAGTGACTGAGTGTGTGTAGGCGGGAGTGAGTGAGTGTGTGTAGGCGGGAGTGACTGAGTGTGTGTAGGCGGGAGTGACTGAGTGTGTGTAGGCGGGAGTGACTGAGTGTGTGTAGGCGGGAGTGACTGAGTGTGTGTAGGCGGGAGTGAGTGAGTGTGTGTAGGCGGGAGTGACTGAGTGTGTGTAGGCGGGAGTGACTGAGTGTGTGTAGGCGGGAGTGACTGAGTGTGTGTAGGCGGGAGTGACTGAGTGTGTGTAGGCGGGAGTGACTGAGTGTGTGTAGGCGGGAGTGACTGAGTGTGTGTAGGCGGGAGTGACTGAGTGTGTGTAGGCGGGAGTGACTGAGTGTGTGTAGGTAGTAGTGAATGAGTGTGTGTAGACGGGAGTGACTGAGTGTGTGTAGGCGGGAGTGACTGAGTGTGTGTAGGCGGGAGTGACTGAGTGTGTGTAGACGGGAGTGACTGAGTTTGTGTAGGCGGGAGTGATTGAGTGTGTGTAGGCGGGAGTGACAGTGTGTGTAGGCGGGAGTGACTGAGTGTGTGTAGGCGGGAGTGACTGAGTGTGTGTAGGCGGGAGTGACTGAGTGTGTGTAGGCGGGAGTGACTGAGTGTGTGTAGGCGGGAGTGACTGAGTGTGTGTAGGCGGGAGTGACTGAGTGTGTGTAGGCGGGAGTGAGTGAGTGTGTGTAGGCGGGAGTGACTGAGTGTGTGTAGGCGGGAGTGACTGAGTGTGTGTAGGCGGGAGTGACTGAGTGTGTGTAGGCGGGAGTGACTGAGTGTGTGTAGGCGGGAGTGACTGAGTGTGTGTAGGCGGGAGTGACTGAGTGTGTGTAGGCGGGAGTGACTGAGTGTGTGTAGGCGGGAGTGACTGAGTGTGTGTAGGTAGTAGTGAATGAGTGTGTGTAGACGGGAGTGACTGAGTGTGTGTAGGCGGGAGTGACTGAGTGTGTGTAGGCGGGAGTGACTGAGTGTGTGTAGACGGGAGTGACTGAGTTTGTGTAGGCGGGAGTGATTGAGTGTGTGTAGGCGGGAGTGACAGTGTGTGTAGGCGGGAGTGACTGAGTGTGTGTAGGCGGGAGTGACTGAGTGTGTGTAGGCGGGAGTGACTGAGTGTGTGTAGGCGGGAGTGACTGAGTGTGTGTAGGCGGGAGTGACTGAGTGTGTGTAGGCGGGAGTGACTGAGTGTGTGTAGGCGGGAGTGAGTGAGTGTGTGTAGGCGGGAGTGACTGAGTGTGTGTAGGCGGGAGTGACTGAGTGTGTGTAGGCGGGAGTGACTGAGTGTGTGTAGGCGGGAGTGACTGAGTGTGTGTAGGCGGGAGTGACTGAGTGTGTGTAGGCGGGAGTGACTGAGTGTGTGTAGGTAGTAGTGAATGAGTGTGTGTAGACGGGAGTGACTGAGTGTGTGTAGGCGGGAGTGACTGAGTGTGTGTAGGCGGGAGTGACTGAGTGTGTGTAGACGGGAGTGACTGAGTTTGTGTAGGCGGGAGTGATTGAGTGTGTGTAGGCGGGAGTGACAGTGTGTGTAGGCGGGAGTGACTGAGTGTGTGTAGGCGGGAGTGACTGAGTGTGTGTAGGCGGGAGTGACTGAGTGTGTGTAGGCGGGAGTGACTGAGTGTGTGTAGGCGGGAGTGACTGAGTGTGTGTAGGCGGGAGTGACTGAGTGTGTGTAGGTAGTAGTGACTGAGTGTGTGTAGGCGGGAGTGACTGAGTGTGTGTAGGCGGGAGTGACTGAATGTGTGTAGGCGGGAGTGACTGAGTGTGTGTAGGCGGGAGTGACTGAGTGTGTGTAGGCGGGAGTGACTGAGTGTGTGTAGGCGGGAGTGACTGAGTGTGTGTAGGCGGGAGTGACTGAGTGTGTGTAGGCGGGAGTGACTGAGTGTGTGTAGGCGGGAGTGACTGAGTGTGTGTAGGCGGGAGTGACTGAGTGTGTGTAGGCGGGAGTGACTGAGTATGTGTAGGCGGGAGTGACTGAGTGTGTGTAGGCGGGAGTGACTGAGTGTGTGTAGGCGGGAGAGACTGAGTGTGTGTAGGCGGGAGTGACTGAGTGTGTGTAGGTAGTAGTGAATGAGTGTGTGTAGACGGGAGTGACTGAGTGTGTGTAGGCGGGAGTGACTGAGTGTGTGTAGGCGGGAGTGACTGAGTGTGTGTAGGCGGGAGTGACTGAGTGTGTGTAGGCGGGAGTGACTGAGTGTGTGTAGGCGGGAGTGACTGAGTGTGTGTAGGTAGTAGTGACTGAGTGTGTGTAGGCGGGAGTGACTGAGTGTGTGTAGGCGGGAGTGACTGAGTGTGTGTAGGCGGGAGTGACTGAGTGTGTGTAGGCGGGAGTGACTGAGTGTGTGTAGGCGGGAGTGACTGAGTGTGTGTAGGCGGGAGTGACTGAGTGTGTGTAGACGGGAGTGACTGGGTGTGTGTAGGCGGGAGTGACTGAGTGTGTGTAGGCGGGAGTGACTGAGTGTGTGTAGGCGGGAGTGACTGAGTGTGTGTAGGCGGGAGTGACTGAGTGTGTGTAGGCGGGAGTGACTAGGGATGAAACGTTTGGCGCTTATCGAAGTGACTACTCACCAGGGCCATCGAATTGTTTTGATTGACAGCTGACACGATAAGTTTCCGAGGAAGTTCAGAGTACCAATCGAAAACGTCGACGTCCAAAAACTTGAGCGCTCGGTTCAGCGCAGGCAACACCTGAGAAAGGGTTAAAGGTCAGTCGGAGTGATAGCAACACCTGAGAAAGGGTTAAAGGTCAGTCGGAGTGATAGCAACACCTGAGAAAGGGTTAAAGGTCAGTCGGAGTGATAGCAACACCTGAGAAAGGGTTAAAGGTCAGTCGGAGTGATAGCAACACCTGAGAAAGGGTTAAAGGTCAGTCGGAGTGATAGCAACACCTGAGAAAGGGTTAAAGGTCAGTCGGAGTGATAGCAACACCTGAGAAAGGGTTAAAGGTCAGTCGGAGTGATAGCAACACCTGAGAAAGGGTTAAAGGTCAGTCGGAGTGATAGCAACACCCGAGAAAGGGTTAAAGGTCAGTCGGAGTGATAGCAACACATGAGAAAGGGTTAAAGGTCAGACGGAGTGATAGCAACACCTGAGAAAGGGTTAAAGGTCAGTCGGAGTGATAGCAACACCTGAGAAAGGGTTAAAGGTCAGTCGGAGTGATAGCAACACCTGAGAAAGGGTTAAAGGTCAGTCGGAGTGATAGCAACACCTGAGAAAGGGTTAAAGGTCAGTCGGAGTGATAGCAACACCTGAGAAAGGGTTAAAGGTCAGTCGGAGTGATAGCAACACCCGAGAAAGGGTTAAAGGTCAGTCGGAGTGATAGCAACACCCGAGAAAGGGTTAAAGGTCAGTCGGAGTGATAGCAACACCCGAGAAAGGGTTAAAGGTCAGTCGGAGTGATAGCAACACCCGAGAAAGGGTTAAAGGTCAGTCGGAGTGATAGCAACACCTGAGAAAGGGTTAAAGGTCAGTCGGAGTGATAGCAACACCTGAGAAAGGGTTAAAGGTCAGTCGGAGTGATAGCAACTCGATGAAAACAAAAGGAGGGAAGAACAATTGAAGTCCGGTGGATTGTTTTCCATAAAACTTTATAGAAGTGAAACTATTTTAACTATTTTTTTAGAAATTAATTTACATCTTTATTTATATCAATAATTGCAGGTAAATCATAAATATCTGTAAAACTTATTAGACAGGTTTAGATAAAACATGGAATTTGTACTAAAGCTATTTTACTCGCATTATCGATGTATTAATATTAAAAACATTTGAAAAGAGAGGATTAAATGTAATATTTGAAGAGGATTACTAAATAAAAACCTGTTTTAAAACATAATAAGGTCCATTCAATTGTAAATTTGTATTCAATATAAATTCATTTGGTTCTTTAACCTATATAATAGAATTTAATTATAATTAAGTTAATATATGATTATATTATAAATTGTTAATATATTGTCAATAAATTTTAATATATTGATAAACAATAAAGAAATAAAGTTTATAAAAATAAAATGAATATTGGAAGATAGAAATGAAAATATGAAATAAACCAAAGATATGAGGGTAGCTTTTGGGTCGCCCCTGACGATAACATATTGTACTCTTTCTCCTTCCAACGGTACACTTCTAGGGTCCTTTCTTAAACGACGTCTAAAAAGTCAGTTTTCTCTGATATCAGTTATAATTGATATGGTGATATTTAATAAAGACGAAATGATAACCGATAAGTGATTGATGTTTATTAAATAAATAATATCTGTCTATAGTGTACAGTGTACATTGTACAGCGTACACTGTACAATATACACTGTACACTGTACAGTGTACGCTGTACAATGTACAGCGTACACTGTACAATATACACTGTACACTGTACAGTGTACGCTGTACAATGTACAGTGTACGCTGTACATTGCATAATGTTCAGTATAAGGTTTACACTGCAATGTACACAAATAAAAAATTGTTTTCCAATGTTTTCAAATGTTTTTCTGATCGTAATTATGTAAAATATTGAAGTGAATTTCCTCGATGAAAATATTGAAAATGCTGAAAGTATTTTAGAGTTTTACTTTTGCCATTACCAATTATATTTATGATATTCAATTACATGGACAAGGTCGGAGTTCATACCAGTGGAAATAAAATACAGCATAATTTTGCATGTAAAATATGTAAATTTCAGTACGGATGTTTTTAATTTCAATTTACTGTAATGGAAATAATAAAAGTGCTATCTTCACTGAAGATATGCTTTGCTATCTAAAGTAATGCTATCTATAGTAGAGACAATAACTATATTTGCTATCTAAAGTTAAGAAAATATATAACATTGCTATCTACAGCAAAGATAAGACTATCTTTACTATATTCAGTAAACACAAGACTAAGTCTTCTATCTACAGTAAGACATGACTAACTTTTCTATCTAAAATTAATACAAACAAACTTTGCTCTCTATAGTAAAGATATGATTAAGTTTGCTATATACAATGAAGACATGACTATCTTTGCTATCTACAGTAAGACATGACTGACTATGCTATCTACAGTAAGACATGACTAACTATGCTATCTATAGTAAAGATATAACTAACTTTGCTATATAAAGTAAAGACATGACTATCTTTGTAAGACATGACTAACTTTGCTATATAAAGTAAAGACATGACTAACTTTGTAAGACATGACTAACTTTGTAAGACATGACTAACTTTGTAAGACATGACTAACTTTGTAAGACATGACTAACTTTGTAAGACATGACTAACTTTGTAAGACATGACTAACTTTGTAAGACATGACTAACTTTGTAAGACATGACTAACTTTGTAAGACATGACTATCTTTGTAAGACATGACTAACTTTGTAAGACATGACTATCTTTGTAAGACATGACTAACTTTGTAAGACATGACTAACTTTGTAAGACATGACTAACTTTGTAAGACATGACTAACTTTGTAAGACATGACTATCTTTGTAAGACATGACTAACTTTGTAAGACATGACTAACTTTGTAAGACACGACTAACTTTGTAAGACATGACTAACTTTGTAAGACATGACTAACTTTGTAAGACATGACTAACTTTGTAAGACACGACTAACTTTGTAAGACATGACTATCTTTGTAAGACATGACTAACTTTGTAAGACATGACTAACTTTGTAAGACATGACTACCTTTGTAAGACATGACTAACTTTGTAAGACATGACTAACTTTGTAAGACATGACTATCTTTGTAAGACATGACTAACTTTGTAAGACATGACTAACTTTGTAAGACATGACTAACTTTGTAAGACATGACTATCTTTGTAAGACATGACTAACTTTGTAAGATATGACTAACTTTGTAAGACATGACTATCTTTGTAAGACATGACTAACTTTGTAAGACATGACTAACTTTGTAAGACATGACTAACTTTGTAAGACATGACTATCTTTGTAAGACATGACTAACTTTGTAAGACATGACTAACTTTGTAAGACATGACTAACTTTGTAAGACATGACTAACTTTGCTATCTCCAACGAAGGCACCACAGCTTTTTCTTTGTAACCCTTGAATCCGCGATAAGCTTTAGCGAAAATGCAGTCGGTGAGATTAATTTTACCTTCCAACAGACGTTCGCATTGTTTCTATTGTAACATGAGGGGTAAGTTAAGGAGAGAGTAAAGGGATAAGGTAGTAGCATAAGGGGTAATGTTAAGGAGAGAGTAAAGGGATAAGGTAGTAGCATAAGGGGTAATGTTAAGGAGGGAGTAAAGGGATAAGGTTAGGGTATAAGGGGTAATGTTAAGGAGAGAGTAAAGGGATAAGGTTAGGGCATAAGGGGTAATGTTAAGGAGAGAGTAAAGGGATAAGGTAGTAGCATAAGGGGTAATGTTAAGGAGAGAGTAAAGGGATAAGGTAGTAGCATAAGGGGTAATGTTAAGGGGAGAGTAAAGGGATAAGGTAGTAGCATAAGGGGTAATGTTAAGGAGAGAGTAAAGGGATAAGGTAGTAGCATAAGGGGTAATGTTAAGGAGAGAGTAAAGGGATAAGGTAGTAGCATAAGGGGTAATGTTAAGGGGAGAGTAAAGGGATAAGATAGTAGCATAAGGGGTAATGTTAAGGAGAGAGTAAAGGGATAAGGTAGTAGCATAAGGGGTAATGTTAAGGAGAGAGTAAAGGGATAAGGTTAGGGCATAAGGGGTAATGTTAAGGAGAGAGTAAAGGGATAAGGTAGTAGCATAAGGGGTAATGTTAAGGAGAGAGTAAAGGGATAAGGTTAGGGTATAAGGGGTAATGTTAAGGAGAGAGTAAAGGGATAAGGTTAGGGCATAAGGGGTAATGTTAAGGAGGTAGTAAAGGGATAAGGTAGTAGCATAAGGGGTAATGTTAAGGAGAGAGTAAAGGGATAAGGTTAGGGCATAAGGGGTAATGTTAAGGAGAGAGTAAAGGGATAAGGTAGTAGCATAAGGGGTAATGTTAAGGAGAGAGTAAAGGGATAAGGTAGTAGCATAAGGGGTAATGTTAAGGAGAGAGTAAAGGGATAAGGTAGTAGCATAAGGGGTAATGTTAAGGAGAGAGTAAAGGGATAAGGTTAGGGCATAAGGGGTAATGTTAAGGGGAGAGTAAAGGGATAAGGTAGTAGCATAAGGGGTAATGTTAAGGAGAGAGTAAAGGGATAAGGTTAGGGCATAAGGGGTAATGTTAAGGGGGGAGTAAAGGGATAAGGTAGTAGCATAAGGGGTAATGTTAAGGAGAGAGTAAAGGGATAAGGTAGTAGCATAAGGGGTAATGTTAAGGAGGGAGAGTAAAGGGATAAGGTAGTAGCATAAGGGGTAATGTTAAGGGGAGAGTAAAGGGATAAGGTTAGGGCATAAGGGGTAATGTTAAGGAGGGAGTAAAGGGATAAGGTAGTAGCATAAGGGGTAATGTTAAGGAGAGAGTAAAGGGATAAGGTAGTAGCATAAGGGGTAATGTTAAGGAGAGAGTAAAGGGATAAGGTAGTAGCATAAGGGGTAATGTTAAGGGGAGAGTAAAGGGATAAGGTAGTAGCATAAGGGGTAATGTTAAGGAGAGAGTAAAGGGATAAGGTAGTAGCATAAGGGGTAATGTTAAGGAGAGAGTAAAGGGATAAGGTAGTAGCATAAGGGGTAATGTTAAGGAGAGAGTAAAGGGATAAGGTTAGGGTATAAGGGGTAATGTTAAGGGGAGAGTAAAGGGATAAGGTAGTAGCATAAGGGGTAATGTTAAGGAGAGAGTAAAGGGATAAGGTTAGGGTATAAGGGGTAATGTTAAGGGGAGAGTAAAGGGATAAGGTAGTAGCATAAGGGGTAATGTTAAGGAGAGAGTAAAGGGATAAGGTAGTAGCATAAGGGGTAATGTTAAGGAGAGAGTAAAGGGATAAGGTAGTAGCATAAGGGGTAATGTTAAGGAGAGAGTAAAGGGATAAGGTTAGGGTATAAGGGGTAATGTTAAGGGGAGAGTAAAGGGATAAGGTAGTAGCATAAGGGGTAATGTTAAGGAGAGAGTAAAGGGATAAGGTAGTAGCATAAGGGGTAATGTTAAGGAGAGAGTAAATGGATAAGGTAGTAGCATAAGGGGTAATGTTAAGGGGAGAGTAAAGGGATAAGGTAGTAGCATAAGGGGTAATGTTAAGGAGAGAGTAAAGGGATAAGGTAGTAGCATAAGGGGTAATGTTAAGGAGAGAGTAAAGGGATAAGGTTAGGGCATAAGGGGTAATGTTAAGGAGAGAGTAAAGGGATAAGGTAGTAGCATAAGGGGTAATGTTAAGGGGAGAGTAAAGGGATAAGGTAGTAGCATAAGGGGTAATGTTAAGGAGAGAGTAAAGGGATAAGGTTAGGGCATAAGGGGTAATGTTAAGGAGAGAGTAAAGGGATAAGGTAGTAGCATAAGGGGTAATGTTAAGGAGAGAGTAAAGGGATAAGGTAGTAGCATAAGGGGTAATGTTAAGGAGAGAGTAAAGGGATAAGGTAGTAGCATAAGGGGTAATGTTAAGGAGAGAGTAAAGGGATAAGGTAGTAGCATAAGGGGTAATGTTAAGGAGAGAGTAAAGGGATAAGGTAGTAGCATAAGGGGTAATGTTAAGGAGAGAGTAAAGGGATAAGGTAGTAGCATAAGGGGTAATGTTAAGGAGAGAGTAAAGGGATAAGGTAGTAGCATAAGGGGTAATGTTAAGGAGAGAGTAAAGGGATAAGGTTAGGGTATAAGGGGTAATGTTAAGGAGAGAGTAAAGGGATAAGGTTAGGGCATAAGGGGTAATGTTAAGGAGAGAGTAAAGGGATAAGGTAGTAGCATAAGGGGTAATGTTAAGGAGAGAGTAAAAGGATAAGGTAGTAGCATAAGGGGTAATGTTAAGGAGAGAGTAAAGGGATAAGGTAGTAGCATAAGGGGTAATGTTAAGGGGAGAGTAAAGGGATAAGGTTAGGGCATAAGGGGTAATGTTAAGGAGAGAGTAAAGGGATAAGGTAGTAGCATAAGGGGTAATGTTAAGGAGAGAGTAAAGGGATAAGGTAGTAGCATAAGGGGTAATGTTAAGGAGAGAGTAAAGGGATAAGGTAGTAGCATAAGGGGTAATGTTAAGGAGAGAGTAAAGGGACAAGGTAGTAGCATAAGGGGTAATGTTAAGGAGAGAGTAAAGGGATAAGGTAGTAGCATAAGGGGTAATGTTAAGGAGAGAGTAAAGGGATAAGGTAGTAGCATAAGGGGTAATGTTAAGGAGAGAGTAAAGGGATAAGGTAGTAGCATAAGGGGTAATGTTAAGGAGAGAGTAAAGGGATAAGGTAGTAGCATAAGGGGTAATGTTAAGGGGAGAGTAAAGGGATAAGGTAGTAGCATAAGGGGTAATGTTAAGGAGAGAGTAAAGGGATAAGGTAGTAGCATAAGGGGTAATGTTAAGGAGAGAGTAAAGGGATAAGGTAGTAGCATAAGGGGTAATGTTAAGGAGAGTAAAGGGATAAGGTAGTAGCATAAGGGGTAATGTTAAGGAGAGAGTAAAGGGATAAGGTAGTAGCATAAGGGGTAATGTTAAGGGGAGAGTAAAGGGATAAGGTAGTAGAATAAGGGGTAATGTTAAGGAGGGAGTAAAGGGATAAGGTAGTAGCATAAGGGGTAATGTTAAGGAGAGAGTAAAGGGATAAGGTAGTAGCATAAGGGGTAATGTTAAGGGGAGAGTAAAGGGATAAGGTAGTAGCATAAGGGGTAATGTTAAGGAGGGAGTAAAGGGATAAGGTAGTAGCAAAAGGGGTAATGTTAAGGAGAGAGTAAAGGGATAAGGTAGTAGCATAAGGGGTAATGTTAAGGAGAGAGTAAAGGGATAAGGTTAGGGTATAAGGGGTAATGTTAAGGAGAGAGTAAAGGGATAAGGTAGTAGCATAAGGGGTAATGTTAAGGAGAGAGTAAAGGGATAAGGTAGTAGCATAAGGGGTAATGTTAATGGGAGAGTAAAGGGATAAGGTAGTAGCATAAGGGGTAATGTTAAGGAGAGAGTAAAGGGATAAGGTTAGGGTATAAGGGGTAATGTTAAGGAGAGAGTAAAGGGATAAGGTAGTAGCATAAGGGGTAATGTTAAGGAGAGAGTAAAGGGATAAGGTTAGGGTATAAGGGGTAATGTTAAGGAGAGAGTAAAGGGATAAGGTAGTAGCATAAGGGGTAATGTTAAGGAGAGAGTAAAGGGATAAGGTAGTAGCATAAGGGGTAATGTTAAGGGGAGAGTAAAGGGATAAGGTAGTAGCATAAGGGGTAATGTTAAGGAGAGAGTAAAGGGATAAGGTAGTAGCATAAGGGGTAATGTTAAGGGGGGAGTAAAGGGATAAGGTAGTAGCATAAGGGGTAATGTTAAGGGGAGAGTAAAGGGATAAGGTAGTAGCATAAGGGGTAATGTTAAGGAGAGAGTAAAGGGATAAGGTAGTAGCATAAGGGGTAATGTTAAGGGGAGAGTAAAGGGATAAGGTAGTAGCATAAGGGGTAATGTTAAGGGGAGAGTAAAGGGATAAGGTAGTAGCATAAGGGGTAATGTTAAGGAGAGAGTAAAGGGATAAGGTAGTAGCATAAGGGGTAATGTTAAGGAGAGAGTAAAGGGATAAGGTAGTAGCATAAGGGGTAATGTTAAGGAGAGAGTAAAGGGATAAGGTTAGGGTATAAGGGGTAATGTTAAGGAGAGAGTAAAGGGATAAGGTAGTAGCATAAGGGGTAATGTTAAGGGGAGAGTAAAGGGATAAGGTTAGTGCATAAGGGGTAATGTTAAGGAGAGAGTAAAGGGATAAGGTAGTAGCATAAGGGGTAATGTTAAGGAGAGAGTAAAGGGATAAGGTAGTAGCATAAGGGGTAATGTTAAGGAAAGAGTAAAGGGATAAGGTAGTAGCATAAGGGGTAATGTTAAGGAGAGAGTAAAGGGATAAGGTAGTAGCATAAGGGGTAATGTTAAGGAGAGAGTAAAGGGATAAGGTTTGGGCATAAGGGGTAATGTTAAGGAGGGAGTAAAGGGATAAGGTAGTAGCATAAGGGGTAATGTTAAGGGGAGTGTAAAGGGATAAGGTTAGGGCATAAGGGGTAATGTTAAGGGGAGAGTAAAGGGATAAGGTAGTAGCATAAGGGGTAATGTTAAGGAGAGAGTAAAGGGATAAGGTAGTAGCATAAGGGGTAATGTTAAGGAGAGAGTAAAGGGATAAGGTAGTAGCATAAGGGGTAATGTTAAGGAGAGAGAGTAAAGGGATAAGGTAGTAGCATAAGGGGTAATGTTAAGGAGAGGGTAAAGGGATAAGGTAGTAGCATAAGGGGTAATGTTAAGGAGAGAGTAAAGGGATAAGGTAGTAGCATAAGGGGTAATGTTAAGGAGAGAGTAAAGGGATAAGGTAGTAGCATAAGGGGTAATGTTAAGGAGAGAGTAAAGGGATAAGGTAGTAGCATAAGGGGTAATGTTAAGGGGAGAGTAAAGGGATAAGGTAGTAGCATAAGGGGTAATGTTAAGGAGAGAGTAAAGGGATAAGGTAGTAGCATAAGGGGTAATGTTAAGGAGAGAGTAAAGGGATAAGGTTAGGGTATAAGGGGTAATGTTAAGGAGAGAGTAAAGGGATAAGGTTAGGGTATAAGGGGTAATGTTAAGGGGGGAGTAAAGGGATAAGGTTAGAGTATAAGGGGTAATGTTATGGAGAGAGTAAAGGGATAAGGTAGTAGCATAAGGGGTAATGTTAAGGAGAGAGTAAAGGGATAAGGTTAGGGCATAAGGGGTAATGTTAAGGAGAGAGTAAAGGGATAAGGTAGTAGCATAAGGGGTAATGTTAAGGAGAGAGTAAAGGGATAAGGTAGTAGCATAAGGGGTAATGTTAAGGGGAGAGTAAAGGGATAAGGTAGTAGCATAAGGGGTAATGTTAAGGAGAGAGTAAAGGGATAAGGTAGTAGCATAAGGGGTAATGTTAAGGAGAGAGTAAAGGGATAAGGTAGTAGCATAAGGGGTAATGTTAAGGAGAGAGTAAAGGGATAAGGTAGTAGCATAAGGGGTAATGTTAAGGAGAGAGTAAAGGGATAAGGTTAGGGTATAAGGGGTAATGTTAAGGAGAGAGTAAAGGGATAAGGTAGTAGCATAAGGGGTAATGTTAAGGGGAGAGTAAAGGGATAAGGTTAGTGCATAAGGGGTAATGTTAAGGAGAGAGTAAAGGGATAAGGTAGTAGCATAAGGGGTAATGTTAAGGAGAGAGTAAAGGGATAAGGTAGTAGCATAAGGGGTAATGTTAAGGAGAGAGTAAAGGGATAAGGTAGTAGCATAAGGGGTAATGTTAAGGAGAGAGTAAAGGGATAAGGTAGTAGCATAAGGGGTAATGTTAAGGAAAGAGTAAAGGGATAAGGTAGTAGCATAAGGGGTAATGTTAAGGAGAGAGTAAAGGGATAAGGTAGTAGCATAAGGGGTAATGTTAAGGAGAGAGTAAAGGGATAAGGTAGTAGCATAAGGGGTAATGTTAAGGAGAGGGTAAAGGGATAAGGTAGTAGCATAAGGGGTAATGTTAAGGAGAGAGTAAAGGGATAAGGTAGTAGCATAAGGGGTAATGTTAAGGAGAGAGTAAAGGGATAAGGTAGTAGCATAAGGGGTAATGTTAAGGAGAGAGTAAAGGGATAAGGTAGTAGCATAAGGGGTAATGTTAAGGGGAGAGTAAAGGGATAAGGTAGTAGCATAAGGGGTAATGTTAAGGAGAGAGTAAAGGGATAAGGTAGTAGCATAAGGGGTAATGTTAAGGAGAGAGTAAAGGGATAAGGTTAGGGTATAAGGGGTAATGTTAAGGAGAGAGTAAAGGGATAAGGTTAGGGTATAAGGGGTAATGTTAAGGGGGGAGTAAAGGGATAAGGTTAGAGTATAAGGGGTAATGTTATGGAGAGAGTAAAGGGATAAGGTAGTAGCATAAGGGGTAATGTTAAGGAGAGAGTAAAGGGATAAGGTTAGGGCATAAGGGGTAATGTTAAGGAGAGAGTAAAGGGATAAGGTAGTAGCATAAGGGGTAATGTTAAGGAGAGAGTAAAGGGATAAGGTAGTAGCATAAGGGGTAATGTTAAGGGGAGAGTAAAGGGATAAGGTAGTAGCATAAGGGGTAATGTTAAGGAGAGAGTAAAGGGATAAGGTAGTAGCATAAGGGGTAATGTTAAGGAGAGAGTAAAGGGATAAGGTAGTAGCATAAGGGGTAATGTTAAGGAGAGAGTAAAGGGATAAGGTTAGGGCATAAGGGGTAATGTTAAGGGGAGAGTAAAGGGATAAGGTAGTAGCATAAGGGGTAATGTTAAGGGGAGAGTAAAGGGATAAGGTAGTAGCATAAGGGGTAATGTTAAGGGGAGAGTAAAGGGATAAGGTTAGGGCATAAGGGGTAATGTTAAGGAGAGAGTAAAGGGATAAGGTAGTAGCATAAGGGGTAATGCTAAGGAGAGAGTAAAGGGATAAGGTTAGGGCATAAGGGGTAATGTTAAGGGGAGAGTAAAGGGATAAGGTTAGGGCATAAGGGGTAATGTTAAGGAGAGAGTAAAGGGATAAGATAGTAGCATAAGGGGTAATGTTAAGGGGAGAGTAAAGGGATAAGGTAGTAGCATAAGGGGTAATGTTAAGGAGAGAGTAAAGGGATAAGGTAATAGCATAAGGGGTAATGTTAAGGAGAGAGTAAAGGGATAAGGTTAGGGAATAAGGGGTAATGTTAAGGGGAGAGTAAAGGGATAAGGTTAGGGCATAAGGGGTAATGTTAAGGAGAGAGTAAAGGGATAAGGTAGTAGCATAAGGTAATGTTAAGGAGAGAGTAAAGGGATAAGGTAGTAGCATAAGGGGTAATGTTAAGGGGAGAGTAAAGGGATAAGGTAGTAGCATAAGGGGTAATGTTAAGGAGAGAGTAAAGGGATAAGGTAGTAGCATAAGGGGTAATGTTAAGGAGGGAGTAAAGGGATAAGGTTAGGGCATAAGGGGTAATGTTAAGGAGAGAGTAAAGGGATAAGGTTAGGGCATAAGGGTTAATGTTAAGGGGAGAGTAAAGGGATAAGGTTAGGGCATAAGGGGTAATGTTAAGGAGAGAGTAAAGGGATAAGGTAGTAGCATAAGGGGTAATGTTAAGGAGGGAGTAAAGGGATAAGGTAGTAGCATAAGGGGTAATGTTAAGGAGGGAGTAAAGGGATAAGGTAGTAGCATAAGGGGTAATGTTAAGGAGGGAGTAAAGGGATAAGGTAGTAGCATAAGGGGTAATGTTAAGGGGAGAGTAAAGGGATAAGGTAGTAGCATAAGGGGTAATGTTAAGGAGAGAGTAAAGGGATAAGGTAGTAGCATAAGGGGTAATGTTAAGGGGAGAGTAAAGGGATAAGGTAGTAGCATAAGGGGTAATGTTAAGGAGAGAGTAAAGGGATAAGGTTAGGGCATAAGGGGTAATGTTAAGGAGAGAGTAAAGGGATAAGGTAGTAGCATAAGGGGTAATGTTAAGGAGAGAGTAAAGGGATAAGGTAGTAGCATAAGGGGTAATGTTAAGGAGAGAGTAAAGGGAGAAGGTAGTAGCATAAGGGTAATGTTAAGGGGAGAGTAAAGGGATAAGGTAGTAGCATAAGGGTAATGTTAAGGGGAGAGTAAAGGGATAAGGTAGTAGCATAAGGGGTAATGTTAAGGAGAGAGTAAAGGGATAAGGTAGTAGCATAAGGGGTAATGTTAAGGAGAGAGTAAAGGGATAAGGTAGTAGCATAAGGGGTAATGTTAAGGAGAGAGTAAAGGGATAAGGTTAGGGCATAAGGGGTAATGTTAAGGGGAGAGTAAAGGGATAAGGTAGTAGCATAAGGGGTAATGTTAAGGGGAGAGTAAAGGGATAAGGTAGTAGCATAAGGGGTAATGTTAAGGAGAGAGTAAAGGGATAAGGTAGTAGCATAAGGGGTAATGTTAAGGGGAGAGTAAAGGGATAAGGTAGTAGCATAAGGGGTAATGTTAAGGAGAGAGTAAAGGGATAAGGTAGTAGCATAAGGGGTAATGTTAAGGGGAGAGTAAAGGGATAAGGTAGTAGCATAAGGGGTAATGTTAAGGAGAGAGTAAAGGGATAAGGTAGTAGCATAAGGGGTAATGTTAAGGAGAGAGTAAAGGGGTAAGGTTAGGGTATAAGGGGTAATGTTAAGGGGGGAGTAAAGGGATAAGGTAGTAGCATAAGGGGTAATGTTAAGGAGAGAGTAAAGGGATAAGGTAGTAGCATAAGGGGTAATGTTAAGGAGAGAGTAAAGGGATAAGGTAGTAGCATAAGGGGTAATGTTAAGGAGAGAGTAAAGGGATAAGGTAGTAGCATAAGGGGTAATGTTAAGGAGAGAGTAAAGGGATAAGGTAATAGCATAAGGGGTAATGTTAAGGGGAGAGTAAAGGGATAAGGTAGTAGCATAAGGGGTAATGTTAAGGGGAGAGTAAAGGGATAAGGTTAGGGTATAAGGGGTAATGTTAAGGAGAGAGTAAAGGGATAAGGTAGTAGCATAAGGGGTAATGTTAAGGAGAGAGTAAAGGGATAAGGTAGTAGCATAAGGGGTAATGTTAAGGAGAGAGTAAAGGGATAAGGTAGTAGCATAAGGGGTAATGTTAAGGAGAGAGTAAAGGGATAAGGTAGTAGCATAAGGGGTAATGTTAAGGAGATAGTAAAGGGATAAGGTAGTAGCATAAGGGGTAATGTTAAGGAGAGAGTAAAGGGATAAGGTAGTAGCATAAGGGGTAATGTTAAGGAGAGAGTAAAGGGATAAGGTAGTAGCATAAGGGGTAATGTTAAGGGGAGAGTAAAGGGATAAGGTAGTAGCATAAGGGGTAATGTTAAGGGGAGAGTAAAGGGATAAGGTAGTAGCATAAGGGGTAATGTTAAGGAGAGAGTAAAGGGATAAGGTTAGGGTATAAGGGGTAATGTTAAGGGGAGAGTAAAGGGATAAGGTAGTAGCATAAGGGGTAATGTTAAGGAGAGAGTAAAGGGATAAGGTTAGGGTATAAGGGGTAATGTTAAGGAGAGAGTAAAGGGATAAGGTAGTAGCATAAGGGGTAATGTTAAGGAGAGAGTAAAGGGATAAGGTAGTAGCATAAGGGGTAATGTTAAGGAGAGAGTAAAGGGATAAGGTAGTAGCATAAGGGGTAATGTTAAGGAGAGAGTAAAGGGATAAGGTAGTAGCATAAGGGGTAATGTTAAGGAGAGAGTAAAGGGATAAGGTAGTAGCATAAGGGGTAATGTTAAGGAGAGAGTAAAGGGATAAGATAGTAGCATAAGGGGTAATGTTAAGGGGAGAGTAAAGGGATAAGGTAGTAGCATAAGGGGTAATGTTAAGGAGAGAGTAAAGGGATAAGGTAGTAGCATAAGGGGTAATGTTAAGGAGAGAGTAAAGGGATAAGGTAGTAGCATAAGGGGTAATGTTAAGGGGAGAGTAAAGGGATAAGGTTAGGGCATAAGGGGTAATGTTAAGGAGAGAGTAAAGGGATAAGGTAGTAGCATAAGGGGTAATGTTAAGGGGAGAGTAAAGGGATAAGGTAGTAGCATAAGGGGTAATGTTAAGGAGAGAGTAAAGGGATAAGGTAGTAGCATAAGGGGTAATGTTAAGGAGGGAGTAAAGGGATAAGGTAGTAGCATAATGGGTAATGTTAAGGGGAGAGTAAAGGGATAAGGTTAGGGCATAAGGGGTAATGTTAAGGAGAGAGTAAAGGGATAAGGTAGTAGCATAAGGGGTAATGTTAAGGAGAGAGTAAAGGGATAAGGTAGTAGCATAAGGGGTAATATTAAGGAGGGAGTAAAGGGATAAGGTAGTAGCATAAGGGGTAATGTTAAGGGGAGAGTAAAGGGATAAGGTAGTAGCATAAGGGGTAATGTTAAGGAGAGAGTAAAGGGATAAGGTTAGGGTATAAGGGGTAATGTTAAGGGGGGAGTAAAGGGATAAGGTAGTAGCATAAGGGGTAATGTTAAGGAGAGAGTAAAGGGATAAGGTTAGGGTATAAGGGGTAATGTTAAGGAGAGAGTAAAGGGATAAGGTAGTAGCATAAGGGGTAATGTTAAGGAGAGAGTAAAGGGATAAGGTAGTAGCATAAGGGGTAATGTTAAGGAGAGAGTAAAGGGATAAGGTTAGGGCATAAGGGGTAATGTTAAGGAGAGAGTAAAGGGATAAGGTAGTAGCATAAGGGGTAATGTTAAGGAGAGAGTAAAGGGATAAGGTAGTAGCATAAGGGGTAATGTTAAGGAGAGAGTAAAGGGATAAGGTAGTAGCATAAGGGGTAATGTTAAGGAGAGAGTAAAGGGATAAGGTAGTAGCATAAGGGGTAATGTTAAGGAGAGAGTAAAGGGATAAGGTAGTAGCATAAGGGGTAATGTTAAGGGGAGAGTAAAGGGATAAGGTAGTAGCATAAGGGGTAATGTTAAGGGGAGAGTAAAGGGATAAGGTAGTAGCATAAGGGGTAATGTTAAGGGGAGAGTAAAGGGATAAGGTAGTAGCATAAGGGGTAATGTTAAGGGGAGAGTAAAGGGATAAGGTTTGGGCATAAGGGGTAATGTTAAGGAGGGAGTAAAGGGATAAGGTAGTAGCATAAGGGGTAATGTTAAGGAGAGAGTAAAGGGATAAGGTTAGGGCATAAGGGGTAATGTTAAGGGGAGAGTAAAGGGATAAGGTAGTAGCATAAGGGGTAATGTTAAGGAGAGAGTAAAGGGATAAGGTAGTAGCATAAGGGGTAATGTTAAGGAGAGAGTAAAGGGATAAGGTAGTAGCATAAGGGGTAATGTTAAGGGGAGAGTAAAGGGATAAGGTTAGGGCATAAGGGGTAATGTTAAGGGGGGAGTAAAGGGATAAGGTTAGGGCATAAGGGGTAATGTTAAGGGGAGAGTAAAGGGATAAGGTAGTAACATAAGGGGTAATGTTAAGGGGAGAGTAAAGTGATAAGGTTAGGGCATAAGGGGTAATGTTAAGGAGAGAGTCAAACAAATAAACAAAGACATCAAATTTTAATTAATATGAACACTATTTGACATTATTGTTAACTTTTAATATAAAGTGAAAATATCAAATAAAATAATAAAGCATTTAAATCCTTAACACTCGATTAACTTCCTTACCACTCGATTAACTTCCTTACCACTCAACTTCCTTACCACTCGATTAACTTCCTTACCACTCAACTTCCTTACCACTCGATTAACTTCCTTAACACTCGATTAACTTCCTTACCACTCGATTAACTTCCTTACCACTCAACTTCCTTACCACTCGATTAACTTCCTTACCACTCGATTAACTTCCTTACCACTCGATTAACTTCCTAACCACTCGATTAACTTCCTTACCACTCGATTAACTTCCTTACCACTCGATTAACTTCCTTACCACTCGATTAACTTCCTTACCACTCGATTAACTTCCTTAACACTCGATTAACTTCCTTACCACTCGATTAACTTCCTAACCACTCGATTAACTTCCTTACCACTCGATTAACTTCCTTACCACTCGATTAACTTCCTAACCACTCGATTAACTTCCTTACCACTCGATTAACTTCCTTACCACTCGATTAACTTCCTTACCACTCGATTAACTTCCTTACCACTCGATTAACTTCCTTACCACTCGATTAACTTCCTTACCACTCGATTAACTTCCTAACCACTCTATTAACTTCCTTACCACTCGATTAACTTCCTTACCACTCGATTAACTTCCTTAACACTCGATTAACTTCCTTAACACTCGATTAACTTCCTTACCACTCGATTAACTTCCTTACCACTCAACTTCCTTACCACTCGATTAACTTCCTTACCACTCGATTAACTTCCTTACCACTTAACTTCCTTACCACTCGATTAACTTCCTTACCACTCGATTAACTTCCTTACCACTTAACTTCCTTACCACTCGATTAACTTCCTTACCACTCGATTAACTTCCTTACCACTCGATTAACTTCCTTACCACTCGATTAACTTCCTTACCACTCGATTAACTTCCTTACCACTCGATTAACTTCCTTAACACTCGATTAACTTCCTTAACACTCGATTAACTTCCTTACCACTCGATTAACTTCCTTACCACTCAACTTCCTTACCACTCGATTAACTTCCTTACCACTCGATTAACTTCCTTACCACTTAACTTCCTTACCACTCGATTAACTTCCTTACCACTCGATTAACTTCCTTACCACTCGATTAACTTCCTTACCACTCGATTAACTTCCTTACCACTCGATTAACTTCCTTACCACTCGATTAACTTCCTTACCACTCGATTAACTTCCTTACCACTCGATTAACTTCCTTACCACTCGATTAACTTCCTTACCACTCAACTTCCTTACCACTCGATTAACTTCCTTACCACTCGATTAACTTCCTTACCACTCGATTAACTTCCTTACCACTCGATTAACTTCCTTACCACTCGATTAACTTCCTTACCACTCAACTTCCTTACCACTCGATTAACTTCCTTACCACTCTATTAACTTCCTTACCACTCAACTTCCTTACCACTCGATTAACTTCCTTACCACTCGATTAACTTCCTTACCACTCGATTAACTTCCTTACCACTCGATTAACTTCCTTACCACTCGATTAACTTCCTTACCACTCGATTAACTTCCTTACCACTCAACTTCCTTACCACTCGATTAACTTCCTTACCACTCTATTAACTTCCTTACCACTCAACTTCCTTACCACTCGATTAACTTCCTTACCACTCTATTAACTTCCTTACCACTCAACTTCCTTACCACTCGATTAACTTCCTTACCACTCGATTAACTTCCTTACCACTCAACTTCCTTACCACTCGATTAACTTCCTTACCACTCTATATTAACTTCCTTACCACTCAACTTCCTTACCACTCGATTAACTTCCTTACCACTCGATTAACTTCCTTACCACTCTATTAACTTCCTTACCACTCAACTTCCTTACCACTCGATTAACTTCCTTACCACTCGATTAACTTCCTTACCACTCAACTTCCTTACCACTCGATTAACTTCCTTACCACTCTATATTAACTTCCTTACCACTCAACTTCCTTACCACTCGATTAACTTCCTAACCACTCGATTAACTTCCTAACCACTCTATTAACTTCCTTACCACTCAACTTCCTTACCACTCGATTAACTTCCTTACCACTCGATTAACTTCCTTACCACTCGATTAACTTCCTAACCACTCGATTAACTTCCTTACCACTCAACTTCCTTAACACTCGATTAACTTCCTTACCACTCGATTAACTTCCTAACCACTCGATTAACTTCCTTACCACTCGATTAACTTCCTAACCACTCGATTAACTTCCTTACCACTCGATTAACTTCCTTACCACTCGATTAACTTCCTTACCACTCGATTAACTTCCTTACCACTCGATTAACTTCCTTACCACTCGATTAACTTCCTAACCACTCGATTAACTTCCTTACCACTCGATTAACTTCCTTACCACTCGATTAACTTCCTTACCACTCGATTAACTTCCTTACCACTCGATTAACTTCCTTACCACTCGATTAACTTCCTTACCACTCGATTAACTTCCTAACCACTCGATTAACTTCCTTACCACTCAACTTCCTTACCACTCGATTAACTTCCTTACCACTCGATTAACTTCCTTACCACTCGATTAACTTCCTAACCACTCGATTAACTTCCTTACCACTCGATTAACTTCCTTACCACTCGATTAACTTCCTTAACACTCGATTAACTTCCTTAACACTCGATTAACTTCCTTACCACTCGATTAACTTCCTAACCACTCGATTAACTTCCTTACCACTCAACTTCCTTACCACTCGATTAACTTCCTTACCACTCGATTAACTTCCTTACCACTCGATTAACTTCCTAACCACTCGATTAACTTCCTTACCACTCGATTAACTTCCTTACCACTCGATTAACTTCCTTACCACTCGATTAACTTCCTTAACACTCGATTAACTTCCTAACCACTCGATTAACTTCCTTACCACTCGATTAACTTCCTAACCACTCGATTAACTTCCTTACCACTCGATTAACTTCCTAACCACTCGATTAACTTCCTTACCACTCGATTAACTTCCTTACCACTCGATTAACTTCCTTAACACTCGATTAACTTCCTAACCACTCGATTAACTTCCTAACCACTCGATTAACTTCCTAACCACTCGATTAACTTCCTAACCACTCGATTAACTTCCTTACCACTCGATTAACTTCCTAACCACTCGATTAACTTCCTTACAACTCGATTAACTTCCTTACCACTCGATTAACTTCCTTACCACTCGATTAACTTCCTTACCACTCTATATTAACTTCCTTACCACTCAACTTCCTTACCACTCGATTAACTTCCTAACCACTCGATTAACTTCCTAACCACTCTATTAACTTCCTTACCACTCAACTTCCTTACCACTCGATTAACTTCCTTACCACTCGATTAACTTCCTTACCACTCGATTAACTTCCTAACCACTCGATTAACTTCCTTACCACTCAACTTCCTTAACACTCGATTAACTTCCTTACCACTCGATTAACTTCCTAACCACTCGATTAACTTCCTTACCACTCGATTAACTTCCTAACCACTCGATTAACTTCCTTACCACTCGATTAACTTCCTTACCACTCGATTAACTTCCTTACCACTCGATTAACTTCCTTACCACTCGATTAACTTCCTTACCACTCGATTAACTTCCTAACCACTCGATTAACTTCCTTACCACTCGATTAACTTCCTTACCACTCGATTAACTTCCTTACCACTCGATTAACTTCCTTACCACTCGATTAACTTCCTTACCACTCGATTAACTTCCTTACCACTCGATTAACTTCCTAACCACTCGATTAACTTCCTTACCACTCAACTTCCTTACCACTCGATTAACTTCCTTACCACTCGATTAACTTCCTTACCACTCGATTAACTTCCTAACCACTCGATTAACTTCCTTACCACTCGATTAACTTCCTTACCACTCGATTAACTTCCTTACCACTCGATTAACTTCCTTACCACTCGATTAACTTCCTTAACACTCGATTAACTTCCTTACCACTCGATTAACTTCCTTACCACTCGATTAACTTCCTTACCACTCGATTAACTTCCTTACCACTCGATTAACTTCCTTACCACTCGATTAACTTCCTTAACACTCGATTAACTTCCTTAACACTCGATTAACTTCCTTACCACTCGATTAACTTCCTAACCACTCGATTAACTTCCTTACCACTCAACTTCCTTACCACTCGATTAACTTCCTTACCACTCGATTAACTTCCTTACCACTCGATTAACTTCCTAACCACTCGATTAACTTCCTTACCACTCGATTAACTTCCTTACCACTCGATTAACTTCCTTACCACTCGATTAACTTCCTTAACACTCGATTAACTTCCTAACCACTCGATTAACTTCCTTACCACTCGATTAACTTCCTAACCACTCGATTAACTTCCTTACCACTCGATTAACTTCCTAACCACTCGATTAACTTCCTTACCACTCGATTAACTTCCTTACC
>OZ038316.1:32528533-32541033 GCA_964035775.1 Osedax frankpressi
TAGATATTCCTTGAGATCAAATACAAATTCCAACAAAACGACGTCAAGATTATATCTGAAGCAATATAATTAATTAGAAAATAGCAAAATTTTAGCCCATGGCAGAAAGTAACTCGATGTGCAATGTAAAAATACTAGTTTACCCTTGAACTGACCTCAATACAGGGCATGCGACCTGTGAACCCAGCCGCCGTGTATCCGTATGTCGTGTTCAGAATGAGTTTCAGCGACAACTGACGACAATGGAGAATCTTCTTCAGCCTCTGGAGCAAAGAGATACAAAGGATGAGTCGAGGGAGGAGGGGAAACAGGTGAAGGAGGAATGGAGAAGAGATTCGGGAGGTAAGAAAGTTTGGGGGAATGGGAAGATGCCGAGACGGAGAGGCGAGTAAGATGAGAGAGGCAGGGAAGAGGGATAATGCGGTATTGAGGGAATGGTTAAGAGAGATGACATAAGAGTTATAGAGAAAGAGATAACTGGGTCAAAGTGGAGAGAGTGAGGAAAGTGAAGAAGGTGTCGGAAAGGAAATCGTGTAAGGGAAGATGTTGGGGAAGAGGTATTTGAAGAGATAAATGAACATAATCTAACTGCATTCTCTTTATGATCCTTCATTGTTCTCTTGACCATTAAACGTGTTGCCAGAATCTCGTCCAACATCCTGCAAATCATTATCCTCCAAATTAGCGTAACTAAGTAATATGAATATTCTGATTGTATTACTTTAAGTAGTTTTACTGCGGAAGGTAGCTGAATTATAGAGAAAACAACTAACAAAGGAATGATACCTTTCCTTATATTGGATTTAACGAAAGCGATTCCCAACGGCGAAATCGTGATGTCATTTTCTAAATCCTGTTGCACGTGAAAATGAATAATTAGCGAAAGGCGTCGATTGCGAATAAAGAGAAATGTAAACCTTTAAAGTCGCGGCGGCAATCCGGTAACTAGTGCAACCAAACTTGAAACTTCCGTTCCTAGACGAAGGAAAGGAGGTTAAAATACGAAATCGACCGACATCGATTACGCTATTTATTTTGAAACGACGTTAAATGCGGCTGACATCTTCCCACATAGTTCAAATAATAAGAACATTAATGTAATCTCGCCACAAAGGTGAAAGGTCGCTGAGAAGATATCGACTACCGACTCTGCCTTGACGATTTCGTCGAGACGGCCGAGACAAGTCGAAAAGCAGTAGTTGTAAGCGATCATGATTGACGGGTAGAGCGACTGGTAATCGAGTACCACGACGGGGTCGGAGTAGTAACCAACTTCGGGGTCCATGTTCAAAGCGATGATCTAGTGGAGAACTATAAACAGCATCGCAGGGAACAACATTCATGGAATTTGAATATTAAAGTGATGCTGCGTTGCTTTATACCCAAAGTTTACACCCAAAGTTTACACCCCAAGTTTACACCCCAAGTTTACACCCCAAGTTTATACCCCAAGTTTATACCCCAAGTTTACACCCCAAGTTTACACCCCAAGTTTACACCCCAAGTTTACACCTGAAGTTTACACCCTAAGTTTACACCCCAAGTTTACACCCCAAGTTTACACCCCAAGTTTACACCCAAAGTTTACACCTCAAGTTTACACCACAAGTTTACACCCAAAGTTTATACCCCAAGTTTACACCCCAAGTTTACACCCCAAGATTACACCCCGAGTTTACACCCCAAGTTTACACCCAAAGTTTACACCTCAAGTTTACACCACAAGTTTACACCCCAAGTTTACACCCCAAGTTTACACCCCAAGTTTACACCCCAAGTTTACACCTGAAGTTTACACCCTAAGTTTACACCCCAAGTTTACACCCCAAGTTTACACCCCAAGTTTACACCCAAAGTTTACACCTCAAGTTTACACCACAAGTTTACACCCAAAGTTTATACCCCAAGTTTACACCCCAAGTTTACACCCCAAGATTACACCCCGAGTTTACACCCCAAGTTTACACCCAAAGTTTACACCTCAAGTTTACACCACAAGTTTACACCCCAAGTTTACACCCCAAGTTTACACCCCAAGTTTACACCCTAAGTTTACACCTCAAGTTTACACCCCAAGTTTACACCCAAAGTTTACACCTCAAGTTTACACCCCAAGTTTACACCCCAAGTTTACACCCAAAGTTTACACCCCAAGTTTACACGCAAAGTTTACACCTCAAGTTTACACCCCAAGTTTACACCCCAAGTTTACACCCAAAGTTTACACCTCAAGTTTACACCCCAAGTTTACACCCCAAGTTTAAGATGGCGAATTGAAAACAAAGTTTACATTTAAACCAAAAAATAGTGAATACAAAAATACACAATTTCCTATTAATCTAAATTACAACTTTACATAAGTCATAACAATCGCATTTTGATATTGAAATCTAGGCCTCGGTACAAACGGCGGGAGGTATTTGTTGACTGCGTTGCTGGGGAGATGGTGAAATAGCAATATGGTCGAGAGGTTTGGCAAGTCTCAACATCATGGATTCAATTCGGTACTACAAGGTGGGTGTGGTGGTGGGTGTAGTGGTGATGGGGGTGTTAGTTAGTAGGTAGGTGGTGATAGGGGTGTTAGTTGGTAGGTAGGTGGTGATGGGGGTGTTAGTTGGTAGGTAGGTTTTGATGAGGGTGTTAGTTGGTAGATGAATAGTAAGTAGAGTAGAGTAGTGGTTAGAGTAGTGAGTAGAGTAGAGTAGTGGGTAGAGTAGTGAGTAGAGTAGAGTGGTGGGTAGAGTAGTGAGTAGAGTGGTGGGTAGAGAAGAGGGTAGAGTAGTGAGTAGAGTAGTGAGTAGAGTAGTGAGTAGAGTAGTGAGTAGAGTAGTGAGTAGAGTAGTGAGTAGAGTAGTGGGTAGAGTAGTGAGTAGAGTAGTGAGTAGAGTAGTGGGTAGAGTAGTGAGTAGAGTATTGAGTAGAGTAGTGAGTAGAGTAATGAGTAGAGTAGTGAGTAGAGTAGTGGGTAGAGTGGTGAGTAGTGGGTAGAGTAATGAGTAGAGTAGTGGGTAGCGTAGTGAGTAGAGTAGTGGGTAGAGTAAAGATAATATGAAGTACTAATAGATTAAATGTAAGACTACTTGGGTCAAAGGTCGAGTTTGATAAAATATATTTACATGGAAGAAATAAGAGTTGAATGATGGGAATCAAGAGGTAAATAATAGAGGTTAGGGTTTGGGTTAAGGAGTAGGATTTGGGTTAAGGTGAATAAAAGGTGGAGGCTAAATTTAATTGTTGAAAGGTAAAGGTTAATATTTATTAAGAGGATAGTGGTATACAGTAGGTATACAGTAGGTCACCAATAGGTCTACAGTAGGTCTACAGTAGGTCTACAGTAGGTCTACAGTAGGTCTACAGTAGGTCTACAGTAGGTCTACAGTAGGTATACAGTAGGTCACCAATAGGTCTACAGTAGGTCTACAGTAGGTCTACAGTAGGTCTACAGTAGGTCTACAGTAGGTCTACAGTAGGTCTACAGTAGGTCTACAGTAGGTCTACAGTAGGTCAACAGTAGGTCTACAGTAGGTCTACAGTAGGTCTACAGTAGGTCAACAATAGGTCAACAATAGGTCAACAATAGGTCTACAGTAGGTCTACAGTAGGTCAATAGTAGGTCTACAGTAGGTATACAGTAGGTATACAGTAGGTCAACAATAGGTCTACAGTAGGTCTACAGTAGGTCTACAGTAGGTCTACAGTAGGTCTACAGTAGGTCTACAGTAGGTCTACAGTAGGTCTGCAGTAGGTCTATAGTAGGTCTACAGTAGGTCTACAGTAGGTCTACAGTAGGTCTACAGTAGGTCTACAGTAGGTCTACAGTAGGTCTACAGTAGGTATACAGTAGGTCTACAGTAGGTCTACAGTAGGTCTACAGTAGGTCTACAGTAGGTCTACAGTAGGTCTACAGTAGGTCTACAGTAGGTCTACAGTAGGTCTACAGTAGGTCTACAGTAGGTATACAGTAGGTCTACAGTAGGTATACAGTAGGTCTACAGTAGGTCTACAGTAGGTCTACAGTAGGTCTACAGTAGGTCTACAGTAGGTCTACAGTAGGTCTACAGTAGGTCTACACATTTGAACGGTAAAGTTTTAGAAGTTGGAAGAAAAAGTTATTAATAATAAGTCTAATTAATATATTATTAAAAAGACAAATAACTAATATTTATTAAAGTTCATAAAACTAATTAATGACTAAAATGGTAAAATTGCTTTGTAAATAATACAAACTTATTTTATTTGGTATTAAAAATTTGAATTTAAATTGATGAAATTATAAAATATAAAGAATATATAAATATTATACAAATAATATATAAAGATTATATAAAGAATATATAAAGAATATATAAAGATTATATAAAGAATATATAAAGATTATATAAAGATTATATAAAGAATATATAAAGAATATAAATGATAATTCTGAATTTACTTCTCCAATGTGTAATAAATATAAAGAAAGTAATTTATCTGTGATCTAATAATAAAAAATAGATTTATACAAAATTAAAATGTTCAATGGTTTTATTATCATTCTAATTTTATGTAAAACCTATAAAGTTGAAAGCGCTGAATATATTGATTTTATACACCAACATTAAATACTTTAATTCAAAAGTCTACCTTTGTATCAAATTGTTGAAATATATCTTTTGTATTGAGTTTATTAAATATTTTACTTATTAAAATCATAATATAATGGGTATTAATAATTGTATAGAAATAGTTCATACATACACTTCGATGTGGAATGTATCCTCGACGGAATATGGAAATAGGTTCACAGAAATAAAACAATGAAATAACCGCTATTATAGGAAGGATACTATGACCTTACCGAGTAAGTCATACCCTCTTCCTTCCATATATCCTCCGATGATTTAAATATAATATAATATAAATATAATAACTATAGAAACGATCGTATATGATGTGATTTAGTATTGGAAATTTAAATTTTATAGTTTGTTTATAAATTGTATTTTTTGTAATTTAAATATCGACGTATTCCCTTGAAGCTGAAAGTAACGACTTTCTCAAACGTTTTCTCTGCGAATGCATTTTAAATTGCTATCTAAATGCGGCTTAAATCCACGTAAAATACTGTAAAAAGCTGTGTGAATGTCTCTCATAAAGCCCAAATCTGATCAGAAAATATATATGACATATATATAAGAAATAAAATAAATATATACTTAAATAATCATTTAATTCTTTAGGAAAAGTTGATATGACAATTGATTCTAATATTATATTACTAATTACATAACAAATGATTCTGGTTTATTAAAAATTATTATTATACCTTAATTTTATAAACGTAATATTTTATATCGCAATATACTTGAAAATAAACATTTCTATGAAAATGAAGAAGTTGAAATTGAAAAAGATCATTTCTGTAATTTAAAAATTGACTAATTTTTAAAAAACTTGCAAACTCGTAAATTTATTAAAAATGATAATGAAAATGAAAACAATTTGATAACTAATCTGACCAGTAAGGACGAGAAAAGATCACGAGATACAATAATACCTGAGATCCCCTCGAGATGGCGCTGTAGAATTGAATGCCGATGATGCGTGCAAACTCCGAAGTCTGTTCCATTGTATTCAAGCGATCCATAATCTTTACATCGCCTTTCACTCTCTTCAGGAAGTAATCGATTGCCCGCCACCTGATGGAGAAGGAGGGATATTACTTTGAATTTCAATTCATATTATTTTTAATTCAATCCGTTCCTTAAATCAAGTTGTAATGGGAGACGGAGATTTAACTCGCCATTCTTGGTTATGATAAAATGCGTGACCCCGGGGTAACATGCGCGACCTCTGACCAGAGGTGGTTGCCCGCGTGACCCCTACCCCCGCGGGGTAACACGGTTGACCTCTGACCCGAGGTGGTTGCCCGCGTGACCCCTACCCCCGCGGGGTAACACGGTTGACCTCTGACCTGAGGTGGTTACCCGTGTGACCCCTACCCCCGCGGGGTAACACACTTTATCTCTGACCCGAGGTGGTTGCCCGCGTGACCCCTACCCCCGCGGGGTAACACGCTTGACCTCTGACCTGAGGTGGTTGTCCGCGCGATACCATGTCTGCAACGTGCGTTTCGAGTAGCTAGGCAGTCGTTCATGAAGTAGGTGGTAGTGAACAGTTGCATAGTCGTAGATATTCAGGGTTAACTATGGGGTTAGAGTAGGGTTAACTATGGGGTTAGAGTAGGGTTGGAGTAGGGTTGGAGTAGGGTTGGAGTAGGGTTGGAGTAGGGTTAGAGTAGGGTTAGAGTAGGGTTAACTATAGAGTTAGAGTAGGGTTGGAGTAGGGTTAACTATGGGGTTAGAGTAGGGTTGGATTAGGGTTGGAGTAGGGTTGGAGTAGGATTGGAGTAGGGTTAACTATGGGGTTAGAGTAGGGTTAGAGTAGGGTTGGAGTAGGATCGGAGTAGGGTTGAAGTAGGGTTGGAGTGGGGTTAGAGTAGGGTTAGAGTAGGATTGGAGTAGGGTTGAAGTAGGGTTGGAGTAGGGTTGGAGTAGGGTTAGAGTAGGGTTAGAGTAGGGTAGGGAGGTGTAAGGGATGGGAGGGTTTACTCTGGGGTTAGAGTATAGTTAGAGTAGGGTTAGAGTAGGGTTAGAGTAGGGTTAGAGTAGGGTTAGAGTAGGGTTAGAGTAGGGTTAGAGTATGGTTGGGGTAGGGTTAGAGTAGGGTTGGTGTAGGGTTGGAGTAGGGTTGGAGTAGGGTTGGAGTAGGGTTGGAGTAGGGTTGGAGTAGGGTTGGAGTAGGGTTGAAGTAGGGTTGGAGTAGGGTTAGAGTAGGGTTGGAGTAGGGTTGGAGTAGGGTTAGAGTAGGGTTAGAGTAGGGTTAGAATAGGGTTGGAGTAGGGTTAGAGTAGGGTTGGAGTAGGGTTGGAGTAGGGTTGGAGTATGGTTGGAGTAGGGATAGAATAAGGTTAGAGTTGGGTTGGAGTAGGGTTGGAGTAGGGTAGGGAGGTGTAAGGGAGGGGAGGGTTTACTCTGGGGTTAGAGTATAGTTAGAGTAGGGTTAGAGTAGGGTTAGAGTATGGTTGGGGGTAGGGTTAGAGTAGGGTTGGAGTAGGGTTGGAGTAGGGTTGGAGTAGGGATAGAATAAGGTTAGAGTTGGGTTGGAGTAGGGTTGGAGTAGGGTAGGGAGGTGTAAGGGAGGGGAGGGTTTACTCTGGAGTTAGAGTATAGTTAGAGTAGGGTTAGAGTAGGGTTAGAGTAGGGTTAGAGTAGGGTTAGAGTAGGGTTAGAGTAGGGTTGGAGTAGGGTTGGAGTAGGGTTGGAGTAAGGTAGGGAGGTGTAGGGGAGGGGAGGGTTAACTCTGGGGTTAGAGTAGGGTTAGAGTAGGGTTAGAGTAGGGTTAGAGTAGGGTTAGAGTATGGTTGGGGGTAGGGTTAGAGTAGGGTTGGAGTAGGGTTGGAGTAGGGTTGGAGTAAGGTTGGAGTAGGGTTGGAGTAGGGTTGGAGTAGGGTTGAAGTAGGGTTGGAGTAGGGTTAGAGTAGGGTTGGAGTAGGGTTGGAGTAGGGTTAGAGTAGGGTTAGAGTAGGGTTAGAATAGGGTTGGAGTAGGGTTAGAGAGGGATGGAGTAGGGTTAGAGTAAGGTGGGTTGGATGAGGGGAGGAATTAGTGAATATTTTGAAAACCTCGTAGTTTACCATACGATAGAGGCTAATCATAATTCTGCCTGTAATCTTTGGTTCTCCACCATTGTATTCTTGTTTATATTTGAAAAGTGACCTTTCATATCCTGTGATAGAGTCAATTTCATTAATACATAATATTCGAGTATTTTACGAATGTATTAAATGTATCAGAGGTGTGGGGGTGTGGATTAGGGAGTGCGGGTGAGGAGTGGGGATAAGAAAGTGGGGATAAGGGCGTGGAGGTAGGGATAAAGTAGGGGGGTGGGGAGTGGGTATAAGGTAGTTGGAATAAGGGAGTGGGGTGGAGAATGGGGATAAGGGAGTGGGTGTGGGGATAAGGGAGTTGGGTGGGGAATGGGGATAAGGGAGTGTGATGGGAGTGGGGATAAAAGAGTGGGAGTCGGGATAAGTGAGTGGGGATAAAAGAGTGCGTCAGAGAGTGCTTTATGTGAGTGCATCGCAGTACGTCATTGGAACCGTTTACTCGTGAAAGGTCATGGGTCAGATTGATATTCAGGTGTGAGGCTCTCTCCATGAGATAGCCCCAGGAACTCAATGTGATCTCATATCCAACCAAGACATCGACGTCCAGCCTTCGAATACAATAATATGGTAACCAAAGTAAATATATGCATAACTACATATTCCTTGTATGGTGTTAATTGGGGTATTTGGATTTGGTAAAGTGGATTGAGCTGACCCTGGTGATTATGAAATGACAATAGAGTACAACTCTAGAGAAAACACAATAAGATATTGTTTATGGATAGTGGAAAATGTGTTAAAATACGATTATTAATTTTATAACATATGAAAATGAATATGATTAGTTTAATATAAAATATTTCTATAAACATTGTGACCTTTGAATGAGTTCAGTGAGAGAAGCGAAGAGTTGGAGTTCATCTTTTACGTAGATTGCGTGCACTCCGGTTGTTCCACAATTGAAAAGAATGTCGTCGTATCTGCAATCTTCTCCTTTACTTGAACATTTTGGAAAATCGTCGGAATCTTTTATTTCCGAAACCATAATGGCGCCAATTTTGATTTTCTCATCTGTGTTAGAAAAGTTAAATTTCAGTTTTCTTTATTATGTATTTATGAAATCGATACATTCACACTCTTAAATTTAAATAATCTTCCCACAAACTCTAAACTATCTTTGACATCTATACGTGTCCGTACCTCATATATAGAATAAAATGAATGTAACGTAGAATTGAAAAATTCACGTCATAGATTCCAGTGAAATGATTCTTTGATAAATATTACACAATAAATATTGTTAATAATTAGGATAAGAAATTTCTATTCTTGTATACTTTGTGTATGAATCGCTCTTAACTTAAAAAATAAGAACTCTGAGCGACTTATTAAATATAATTTATATGAAATATTTTTATAAAATTACAATATTTAAATAAGTAATAATTTTATGAAAAAGATTTTATCTTTTTGTATCATGTTTTTATTCCAATGTTCCCTTAGTGACGCCTTAGTGACGCCTTAGTGACGCCTTTGTGACGCTTTTGTGACGCCTTAGTGACGCCTTAGTGACGCCTTAGTGACGTCTTAGTGACACCTTAGTGACGTCTTAGTGACACCTTAGTGACGCCTTTGTGACGCCTTTGTGACGTCTTAGTGACGCCATAGTGACGCCTTAGTGACGCTTTTGTGAAGCCATAGTGACGCTTTTGTGACGCCTTAGTGACACCTTAGTGACGCCTTAGTGACGCCTTTGTGACGCCTTAGTGACACCTTAGTGACGCCTTAGTGACGCCTTTGTGACGCCTTAGTGACGCAATAGTGACGCTTTTGTGACGCCATAGTGACGCTTTTGTGACGCCATAGTGACACCTTAGTGACGCCTTAGTGACACTATAGTGACACCTTAGTGACACCTTAGTGACACCTTAGTGACGCCTTTGTGACGCCATAGTGACGCCTTAGTGACGTCTTAGTGACGCCATAGTGACGCTATAGTGACACTTTTGTGAAGCCATAGTGACGTATATTGTGACACCTTAGTGACACCTTAGAAATAGAAATAGAAATACCAATAGAACCAATAGAAATACTAGAAACGGCCAAACGACAAAATAGTTTTTCGAGGAGCCGCGGAATTGTTGACCTGATTCGCAAGGTCCGTCGTACTGTAGCGTGAAATAACAACAAAGTATGGCGTCGACCTCGGGGTCAGCTTTGAGGTCACCTCGGCAGTCGCATTGCACTTCCAGGCACATCGTCGTCAAGTGTTGATACTGAGTGAGGGACGGGCGAATTGAACTCGGGTTTAACTAAGTGAATTAGATCTAAAAATAGCAAACGTATGTTCTAAAAATAGCAAACGTATGTTTTAAAAATAGCAAACGTATGTTCTAAAAATAGCAAACGTATGTTCTACACAAACTCACATCTTATAATCAATACATATAATCTGTAAGATGATGAAACAAAATATATTTTCTGCTAATCTGCTAATTTGTTGAAACATTTAGAAATTCTTATTATTGTAATAAATTATGTAATAATTGTTAATCTTGTAAATATAAAAAAGAATGCATAATTTTGTATCTTGAATATATATTAATATATTTTTAATAATTTACAACAATCATTATTATAATATGTTAATTATATGTGAAGTCATATCTTAAATAAATAAATACCTAATTCTAAACAAATAAAAATAATAGCTATAACAATAACTATTGTTATAGCTATTGTAATAACTATTTTTTATAGCTATTGTAATAACTATTGTTATAGCTATTGTAATAACTATTGTTATAGCTATTGTAATAACCATTGTTATATCTATTGTAATAACTATTGTTATATCTATTGTAATAACTATTGTTATAGCTATTGTAATAACTATTGTTATAGCTATTGTAATAACTATTTTTATAGCTATTGTAATAACTATTGTTATAGATATTGTAATAACTATTGTTATAGCTATTGTAATAACTATTGTTATATCTATTGTAATAACTATTGTTATATCTATTGTAATAACTATTGTTATAGCTATTGTAATAACTATTGTTATAGCTATTGTAATAACTATTGTTATAGCTATTGTAATAACTATTGTTATAGCTATTGTAATAACTATTGTTATAGCTATTGTAATAACTATTGTTATAGCTATTGTAATAACTATTGTTATAGCTATTGTAATAACTACTGTTATATCTATTGTAATAACTATTGTTATGGCTATTGTAATAACTATTGTTATAGCTATTGTAATAACTACTGTTATATCTATTGTAATAACTATTGTTATGGCTATTGTTTGCTTTGATTCGATGATAATAAATCCATTAGTTACAACAGATCTAAAAGTTCAGAGATATTATTGCAAATATTTACAATATTATTTTCTGATTAGCTAACCTCATAATTAGAGAAGACAACTAACCTCATGATTAGAGAAGCCCGCACATGATTCGTTGAGGTCGTACTTGTAGTTTCCGGCGAGTGTAGGTCCTTCGACAAAAGATTCGGATGCGGACAGTGCAGGAGAACAGTTGTTGCCTTGCATACATTTACTTCTCGTCGCACGGTAAGGTAGCGACGGGGTTTCAGACGGGGTTTGAAAGATATCGACACCGGAGGAAGTCTGAGAAGCGATTCCAAAAGAGCTCTGAGAGTAAAATTAAGAAGGATTTTAGAGGATATTTCGGGAGGTCTTAGAAGAGTTTTCAAAGGATATCCGATAATCTTTAGAGAATTCGCCATCCGAGAATAAATTCGAGATATTTAAATTTGAATTTATCGGAGGGGAGATTATAGAGAAGACGAGAGAGGAGGGATAAAAGGAATTTTCAGATGAGTTTTGAAATGATCTTGGATAAGATTTGAGATGAATTGGGATCTTAAAGGAGTTTTGACTAGCCATTGCAAGAGTAGAAGTTTTGTCTTCAGTTTCTTCACATTTTGTAGATTCGCATGAAACTAATAGAGAAGTTTCCAAATGTATATCATATACACATAATATATATATATATATATATATATATATATGTAATATATATACATATACACATAATATATATATATATAATATATATATGTAATATATATATAATATACACATAATATATATAAAATATAAATATAATATATATATATAATATATACATAATATATATATCATATAATATATATATAATATATATATAATATATATATAATATATATATAATATATATATAATATACACATAATATATACATAATATATATATATATATATATATATATATATATATAATATATATGTAATATATATAATATACACATAATATATATATATATATATATAATATATATATAATATACACATAATATATATATAATATATATATAATATACACATAATATATATATATATAATATACACATAATATATATATATATAATATACACATAATATATATATAATATATATATAATATATACACATAATATATATATATATATATATGTAATATATATATATAATATACACATAATATATATATATAATATATATATAAGATACACATAATATATATATATATGTAATATATATATAATATACACATAATATATATGTAATATATATATAATATACACATAATATATATATAATATAAATATAATATATATATATAATATACACATAATATACACATAATATATATATAATATACACATAATATACACATAATATATATATAATATACACATACTATATATAATATATACACATAATATATATATAATATACACATAACATATATATAATATACACATAATATATATATATATAATATACATACTAT
>OZ038316.1:32546575-32581210 GCA_964035775.1 Osedax frankpressi
GTTCGAGGATTTTGCAATCGCATAACATCGTGTTTTTAACGGATTCGTAAGACTTTAATTGCGCAATCTGTAAGTCGAGAGAAGCCATTCATGTGTTTTATAGTCGATGAGCATTGATTTTCTTATTAAGTGTTAATACTCTTTATTTATACAGACCTCGCATCTGGGTATTTTTTGAAATTGTTTATTTTGAGGCCTATGAAATAATAAACATTGAAAATGTTGTAGTTTGCAACTAGAAAAGAAATAAATCTCATATTGAAATAAATAAAATGAAATGTTTAATTTTCAGATTTTATTAATGTAATTAATAAAAATAGTGATAAAATTTGCGTATCACATTTCCTATTTATTTGTTACACGTATGAAATATTGGTAAATTAGAAAATTAAGTAATTGGTTGTAAAACAAATGTAAACTTCTAGATTGCTACGGACGCGGCCAACTAATTACCTATTCGGTTGGCGTACGATATCGCGGACGCAGACGCAGGTGTCGAGTCGGGCGTATTTCGAAGCCAAGCTTTCGACGGGTGTCTCTGCTCGTCGACGTGCGTCGACGGCTTCTCGACTCGGCGGCAGGATTACGGGCGTCAAATTCGCGACCGGCGAACGCATAATCGACGTAGCATCCGATTGGTCGACGACGCCGGCAATCGGGAGAATATCGACGCGTCGCGAACCCGACGCGCGGCTACGATTGGCCGCGCGGCCACGATTGGCTCCTCCTCTTTTCGACTTCCTCTTTTCGACGGGCGCAACAAGCCGACCGGTCAACGTAATTTGTCGTTTCTGACGCGACGTCGACGCGCAATCGTCGAATCCACCGTCGAATTGTTGCAAATCTTCAGTTGGTGAGTCGTAGGCTCCGTCGAGTTGAGAGAGAGCTTCGTCGCCATCGCCGTCGCTGTACAGAGTGGCGTTCATCGCCGTGGCAACCATATCGTTAGGACCGCTGGGTGCAATGATTGGAGGAGGCCGCGAGTGTTTCTATTGGATGGAGATAAGGTTGATAGAGGAGATAAGGGGAGGGGAGATAAGGGGAGGGGAGGGGAGGGGAGGGGAGGGGAGGGGAGGGGAGGGGAGGGGAGCGGAGGGGAGGGGAGGGGAGGGGAGGGGAGGGGAGGGGAGGGGAGGGGAGGGGAGGGGAGGGGAGGGGAGGGGAGGGGAGGGGAGGGGAGGGGAGGGGAGGGGAGGGGAGGGGAGGGGAGGGGAGGGGAGGGGAGGGGAGGGGAGGGGAGGGGAGGGGAGGGAGGGGAGGGGAGGGGAGGGGAGGGAGGGGAGGGGAGGGGAGGGGAGGGGAGGGGAGGGGGAGGGGAGGGGAGGGGAGGGGAGGGGAGGGGAGGGGAGGGGAGGGGAGGGGAGGGAGGGGAGGGTGGTTAACCTGGGAGGAGTAGTGCATCAAAATGCCATCATCCTCTATTTCTGAGGTTTGTAAAGTAGATTTATTGTAGATGCGCACCTGAAATTAAAAAATTGATAATTTAGAAATTTGATGATGATTACAATTTTGAGAAATATTATTTCTAATGAACAACTTTAATGTTGTTGATATTAAAGTCTAGAAATTCTGCATTCATTTAATAATAGTCTTATATTACATATGTAACAATTAAACATGTTTAGTAGCAAGTAAACAAATTGTGAATGTCTAATTCGGTTTTATTACTAGTAATAATGATTTTAGATTTTATAATTATATAAAAACGGTACATTAAAAAATGAAAAGAATATTATATAATTAAATTATTAAAATAAGTGAATTTTTCATTATTACAATATAATTATAATCTATCTACATTAATTTGACAATAAGATGTAAAGATGTTTTTATTAAAACTAAATCTACCTCGTTTATAATATAAACAAGTGAATATAGGTGAGGTGTGAATTTCTCCTTAATAATTAAAATGTTGTATTTCTGATTCTGTTGGACAATAAATATATTAAAATATTTTGGTACTTGGTATTACAATTATCCAAAGTTTATATAGTAAATAAAAGATTGCCTGTTGTATATAGATTTATTATTGATTGACAGTAGCATTAAGTTATTCGCAGATAAACAATCTTAAAAATATGATCCACCGAATTTTATTAAAAAATAGGATATTTTCTCAATACTTCATCTGCACATGGGATAATAAATCGAACCAACATCTTTACAGGGAAATTAGTGAACCCCGAGATGTACTTTAGAACTTTCTTATAACCATAAATAGCCATTCTTGCCTCGGCGTTTACGTAATAGCTATATGCATTTAATTGTATCAATTTCTATCTTTTTCTAATAAATTCATTTATCGCTAGAATTGCAAAAGAGACTTATTCGCAAAGGTGTCAAATAAAAACGAGACTTTGGCTTGGAAGAGAAGATATCTCAGGGTATCTCAAGATATCTCAAGATATCTCAGGGTATCTCAAGATATCTCAGGGTATCTCAAGATATCTCATGGTATCTCAAGATATCTCAGGGTATCTCAAGATATCTCAGGGTATCTCAAGATATCTCAGGGTATCTCAAGATATCTCAGGGTATCTCAAGATATCTCAGAGTATCTCAAGATATCTCAGGGTATCTCAAGATATCTCAGGGTATCTCAAGATATCTCAGGGTATCTCAAGATATCTCAGGGTATCTCAAGATATCTCAGGGTATCTCAAGATATCTCAGGGTATCTCAAGATAGCTCAGGGTATCTCAAGATATCTCAGGGTATCTCAAGATAGCTCAGGGTATCTCAAGATATCTCAGGGTATCTCAAGATATCTCAGGGTATCTCAAGATATCTCAGAGTATCTCAAGATATCTCAGGGTATCTCAAGATAGCTCAGGGTATCTCAAGATATCTCAGAGTATCTCAAGATATCTCAGGGTATCTCAAGATATCTCAGGGTATCTCAAGATATCTCAGGGTATCTCAAGATATCTCAGGGTATCTCAAGGTATCTCAGGGTATCTCAAGATATCTCAGGGTATCTCAAGATATCTCAGGGTATCTCAAGATATCTCAGGGTATCTCTAGATATCTCAAGATATCTCAGGGTATCTCAAGATATCTCAGGGTATCTCAAGATATCTCAGGGTATCTCAAGATATCTCAGGGTATCTCAAGATATCTCAGGGTATCTCAAGATATCTCAGGGTATCTCAAGATATCTCAGGGTATCTCAAGATATCTCAGGGTATCTCAAGATATCTCAGGGTATCTCAAGATATCTCAGGGTATCTCAAGATATCTCAGGGTATCTCAAGATATCTCAGGGTATCTCAAGATAGCTCAAGGTATCTAAAGATATCTCAGGGTATCTCAAGATATCTCAAGGTATCTCAAGATATCTCAGGGTATCTCAAGATATCTCAGGGTATCTCAAGATATCTCAGGGTATCTCAAGATATCTCAGGGTATCTCAAGATATCTCAGGGTATCTCAAGATATCTCATGGTATCTCAAGATATCTCAGGGTATCTCAAGATATCTCAGGGTATCTCAAGGTATCTCAGGGTATCTCAAGATATCTCTGGGTATCTCAAGATATCTCAGGGTATCTCAAGATATCTCAGGGTATCTCAAGATATCTCAGGGTATCTCAAGATATCTCAGGGTATCTCAAGATATCTCAGGGTATCTCAAGATAGCTCAGGGTATCTCAAGATATCTCAGAGTATTTCAAGATATCTCAGGGTATCTCAAGATATCTCAGGGTATCTCAAGATATCTCAGAGTATCTCAAGATATCTCAGAGTATCTCAAGATATCTCAGGGTATCTAAAGATATCTCAGGGTATCTCAAGATATCTCAGGGTATCTCAAGATATCTCAGGGTATCTCAAGATAGCTCAAGGTATCTAAAGATATCTCAGGGTATCTCAAGATATCTCAAGGTATCTCAAGATATCTCAGGGTATCTCAAGATATCTCAGGGTATCTCAAGATATCTCAGGGTATCTCAAGATATCTCAGGGTATCTCAAGATATCTCAGGGTATCTCAAGATATCTCATGGTATCTCAAGATATCTCAGGGTATCTCAAGATATCTCAGGGTATCTCAAGGTATCTCAGGGTATCTCAAGATATCTCTGGGTATCTCAAGATATCTCAGGGTATCTCAAGATATCTCAGGGTATCTCAAGATATCTCAGGGTATCTCAAGATATCTCAGGGTATCTCAAGATATCTCAGGGTATCTCAAGATATCTCAGGGTATCTCAAGATAGCTCAGGGTATCTCAAGATAGCTCAGGGTATCTCAAGATATCTCAGAGTATTTCAAGATATCTCAGGGTATCTCAAGATATCTCAGGGTATCTCAAGATATCTCAGAGTATCTCAAGATATCTCAGAGTATCTCAAGATATCTCAGAGTATCTCAAGATATCTCAGAGTAGATGTCATGCACCTCTCCTTTCTAACTAAAATGGCAATTTGTATCGATTTCAAACTTCTTATTGTTGATAATAGAAATAGAATTATGTCATTTTTTACGGGTATTTATTTATTTATTTGTTTGTAAATATTAAGTTTCTTTCCTATAATGCGGACTTCCATCGAGGTCAGCAATTGTTTCTATATGTTTGTGTAAAACGTCATTTAACTGGTCAAGAAAAGCATTGGCAGAATCGCAAATTATTTTGTTGTTCATTTAAAAAAAAATGTTCTTTTGGTCTTATAAAAATGTACAAGATATTAGTATTTTTTTATTAATTTACAATAATATCATTTAGTTTCGCAAGTTTTTGATTTGGATTGCTTAAAAATGATAATCTTAGAAAGTGAATCATGATGATATAATATAGAAAGTGAATCATGATGATATAATATAACTAGTATATCATCATTGCTTAAATGGTAAACATAAGCAATACGCTTTACCGATAGAAAACTCTACAATATCAATAGATTACTGAAAATAAGAATCAGAAACACTTCATTTTATTTCATCTACTGATTACTTAATCAAAGGAGAGACGTAAGACAGTGAACCCAGAATTTACTGCGAAGTTTAAGTTTTCACTCTTCGGATGGTTGCTCCAAACCTCTCCCATTTTCTTTTACTTAAATTAAACTCGACGGAATTTGAAAAACAATTTTATAGTTAGATTTTTTTTAACATTTAAATATTTTTTGATAACATTTAAATCTTAATTTACAATAAATATAATACCAACTAAAAAGTTAACATCTGAAAAATACAATCTAAACGAATTTCGTTTGTATTATTGACCTCATTTTGTTTGTTCATTAAATCATTTGCGAATCCCTTGACAATATCTTTTGTGCTTATGATTTTTTCATTGATATTCATGCATAACTCATCTGGAACGGATTTAAAGTTACATAGAATTAGATAGATTTAGATAGAATTAGATAGAATTCCATAGAATTAGATAGAATTAGATAAAATTCCATAGAATTCCAGAGGTCAGTATTATAATAGATATATTATCTTATGTGTAGTATTGGATGAGCATATAGATTAATAAAGCAAATGGGTAATTTGAACTTATCGGTAAACTAACATTGTTTTTCCATCAGGCTATTGTTATCGGAGCTGGTGGAAGCTACTGCGGTGATATCCGTGAGATCTGCATTCGAGTGCAAGACGGTAAAGTAGAATAAGCAAATATCATTGTCTACACATTACATAATGAATTGTAACTCGTAAACTAATTTAGATAAACTAATTTAGATAAACTAATTTAGATAAACTTATTTAGATAAACTTATTTAGATAAACTAATTTAGATAAACTTATCTAGATAAACTTATTTAGATAAACTTATTTAGATAAACTTATTTAGATAAACTTATTTAGATAAACTTATTTAGATAAACTTATTTAGATAAACTTATTTAGATAAACTTATTTAGATAAACTTATTTAGATAAACTTATTTAGATAAACTTATTTAGATAAACTTATTTAGATAAACTTATTTAGATAAACTTATTTAGATAAACTTATTTAGATAAACTTATTTAGATAAACTTATTTAGATAAACTTATTTAGATAAACTTATTTAGATAAACTTATTTAGATAAACTTATTTAGATAAACTTATTTAGATAAACTTATTTAGATAAACTTATTTAGATAAACTAATTTAGATAAACTAATTTAGATAAACTAATTTAGATAAACTTATTTACATAAACCTTGACTACAAATAGGATCTTGGTACGGGGAATCAGTCAACCTATACGGAGCTGTGAATTTGCACAAAACGGAATCAGAATCGTTTTAGTTTAATTCGCATAGAAATGAACGGATGTTAAACCAATAATGAGATTGCCTACGAAGCGAAACTTTTGGGGATTGACGGTCTATAGAGAATTAGAACAAAATATTGAAAAATTCATTAACTTTGTTAATGAATTATAAGCTGTTTTTTTATAAAAGTGTTTTTAAACAATGTGATTTCTAATATTTAATAAATTGAATGTGAATAAATTATTGAAATGGAATATTCTAGAAGAATATTAATGTATATTTATATAATAGACTTTGTATATAATGAATATATTATTTAAGTAAATGCAGTCGTTTTATTTTCTATAAATTCTAATTTTTATTGTTTTTATTAATATAATCACAGTTCTCATTTGGAGTGCGATGAAAAAGGATCAGAGATAGTGAGAGAAAGAGTGAGAGAAAGGGTGAGAGAAAGGGAGAGAGAAAGTGAGTGATAAAGGGAGAGAGAGAAAGGGAGTGAGAGAAAGGGAGAGAGAAAGGGAGTGAGAGAAAGGGAGTGAGAAAGGGAGTGGGAGAAGGGGAGAGAGAAAGGGAGTGAGAAAGGGAGAGAGAAAGGGAGTGAGAGAAAGGGAGTGAGAAAGGGAGTGAGAGAAGGGGAGAGAGAAAGGGAGTGAGAAAGGGAGAGAGAAAGGGAGTGAGAGAAAGGGAGTGAGAGAAAGGGAGTGAGAGAAAGGGAGTGAGAAATGGTGAGAGAAAGGGAGTGAGAGAAGGGGAGTGAGAGAAAGGGTGAGAGAAAGGGAGAGAGAGAAAGGGAGAGAGAAAGGGAGAGAGAAAGGGAGTGGGAGAAGGGGAGAGAGAAAGGGAGTGAGAAAGGGAGTGAGAGAAGGGGAGTGAGAGAAAGGGTGAGAGAAAGGGAGAGAGAAAGTGAGTGATAAAGGGAGAGAGAGAAAGGGAGTGAGAGAAAGGGAGAGAGAAAGGGAGTGAGAGAAAGGGAGTGAGAAAGGGAGAGAGAGAAAGGGAGTGAGAGAAAGGGAGAGAGAAAGGGAGTGAGAGAAAGAGTGAGAGAAAGAGAGAGAGAAAGGGAGTGAGAGTGAGAGAAAGGGTGAGAGAAAGGGAGTGAGAGAAAGGGAGAGAGAAAGGGAGTGAGAGAAAGGGAGTGAGAGAAAGGGAGTGAGAAAGGGAGTGGGAGAAGGGGAGAGAGAAAGGGAGTGAGAAAGGGAGAGAGAAAGGGAGTGAGAGAAAGGGAGTGAGAGAAAGGGAGTGGGAGAAAGGGAGTGAGAAATGGTGAGAGAAAGAGTGAGAGAAAGGGAGTGAGAGAAGGGGAGTGAGAGAAAGGGTGAGAGAAAGGGAGAGAGAGAAAGGGAGAGAGAAAGGGAGAGAGAAAGGGAGTGAGAGAAGGGAGAGAGAAAGGGAGTGAGAGAAGGGGAGTGAGAGAAAGGGTGAGAGAAAGGGAGAGAGAAAGTGAGTGATAAAGGGAGAGAGAGAAAGGGAGTGAGAGAAAGGGAGAGAGAAAGGGAGTGAGAGAAAGGGAGTGAGAAAGGGAGAGAGAGAAAGGGAGTGAGAGAAAGGGAGAGAGAAAGGGAGTGAGAGAAAGAGTGAGAGAAAGAGAGAGAGAAAGGGAGTGAGAGTGAGAGAAAGGGTGAGAGAAAGGGAGTGAGAGAAAGGGAGAGAGAAAGGGAGTGAGAGAAAGGGAGTGAGAAAGGGAGTGGGAGAAGGGGAGAGAGAAAGGGAGTGAGAAAGGGAGTGAGAAAGGGAGAGAGAAAGGGAGTGAGAGAAAGGGAGTGAGAGAAAGGGAGTGAGAGAAAGGGAGAGAGAAAGGGAGTGAGAGAAGGGAGAGAGAAAGGGAGTGAGAGAAGGGGAGTGAGAGAAAGGGTGAGAGAAAGGGAGAGAGAGAAAGGGAGAGAGAAAGGGAGAGAGAAAGGGAGTGAGAAAGGGAGTGAGAGAAAGGGAGTGAGAGAAAGGGAGTGAGAAAGGGAGTGGGAGAAGGGGAGAGAGAAAGGGAGTGAGAAATGGTGAGAGAAAGAGTGAGAGAAAGGGAGTGAGAGAAAGTGAGTGATAAAGGGAGAGAGAGAAAGGGAGAGAGAGAAAGGGAGAGAGAAAGGGAGAGAGAAAGGGAGTGAGAAAGGGAGTGATAGTACCTCGTAAAATGTTTCGGCCATAAGGGATGCCGAGACCTCTGTTCAGGTTGCCCCTTCGTGCCTTCTGTACACAACCTCGCACCTCGGGTTCAACGCTGCCTGTATCCAGGTACATGCGACCTTCCTGCACCTCGACAACCTTTAATTGTTGTAGATTAGCCTAGCTATATACAGTACGACTTCTAGAATTTGTAGCTGATAAAATTCTACATAACTACCAAGAAATAGATAATGTTATTATTTTAAATTATCATAATAAATTAGTTATAATAAAAAATAAACATCATATATCGTTATAAATAAAATACAATAACACTTGTATTATATAACAATGCTAATTAATTTCGGCAATGAATATAAATTCCATAGAGAGATAAAAAACATTTCACAGCATTTTCTCAGAACCTTGCGCATATCAATGGTGATGATCTTGCCATTAATCTTCTGACGAGGCAATGAAATCGATGTCATGGCTGTAACAATGGATGATGTAACAATGTGCCGGATGGATTTGGTTACTGAATGATATGCAACTGTCTAAATCTATTGCATCATCAGATAGCAAACTACATAAATATTATAAACTAACTTATACATTTAATGAAGGTTTTTTTACCTTATCGACAGGTTCATTTTTATATAAAATTATAATGTTATTATAATTAACTATTTATTGTAATTAACTATTTATTGTAATTAACTATTTATAGTACTTAACTATTTATTGTAATTAACTATTTATTGTAATTAACTATTTATTGTAATTAACAATTTATTGTAATTAACTATTTATTGTAATTAACAATTTATTGTAATTAACTATTTATTGTAATTAACAATTTATTGTAATTAACTATTTATTGTAATTAACAATTTATTGTAATTAACTATTTATTGTAATTAACTATTTATTGTAATTAAATAGTGGAAAGCAAGTAGGTTTTAGTAATTGTCACTGTATTGTATATAATATGATACCATTATACATTATATAGTAAATAGGGGCATATAGTATATAGTAAATAGGGGGTATACAGTATATAGTAAATAGGGGGCATATAGTATATAGTAAATAGGGGGTATACAGTATATAGTAAATAGGGGGCATACGGTATATAGTAAATAGGGGGCATATAGTATATAGTAAATAGGGGACATACAAACCACCGGATGCAAAAAACGACTTGGTGTTGTCGTTGATATTCTGGTAGTGGAATCCAAAGCGCTTACAAGACCTCGGATTAATGCGAGGGTACTGAGAAGGATTAGGTTCTTTCCTGAAGCCTGAAAGCGCGCGGGAGAGAAATTAATAAATTAGAAAATTTGCATCCGATATAGAACTTCGAGGAGAAGAAGTTAATAAATCAATTAAGAATTCTATTAAAACAATTCGTTAACGGGGTCTGGGTGCAAGTCGAAATCTCACGAATCCATTCCTTAGTAGCGAGGCACCCTTACACAAATATATACTCAGAACTATACAAAGTATTTACCGTAATAAATCCTAGGCGCTTAAACCTTTCTCATTGAAATGTGTCGTGCCGTCCAACTGAGGAATATATTCGCAGGAGTCGTTGAAGTCACAGGAGTCGCTGAAGTCACCGGCATCTTCCGTTCCATCGGTCTCGGAGTTATCGGCCATGTTTCCGTCCAGTTGACAAATAGGTTTTCCAGCAGTAACCGTCCTTTCTAGGGGCCGTCCCGTAGCGTTCTGGCAAATGCGATCGCAATCTATTTCGGCGGAATGTCGTGAGGGTTTTCCTTTCGCGGCGAGTTTCGTTGGCTGAGGACGTTCGCGGCGACGCCGTACGGTGTCGCCACCAGGTGGTGGCGGCGGCGGCGTCGTGCAGCCGTCGAGTTGGCAGATGAAATCGTCTTCCTCGCGCGTATTGCTCTCCCAGAGGTTGTCGTCGTCATCGTCGTCGTTTCCGTGGTAATCACAAGTTAGAGTGGAGTTGCTACGGTTACACCATGAGAAATCAGTTAAAGCAGAGAAATGTAGTAAATGTAGTAAATGTAGTAAATGTAGTAAATGTAGTAAATGTAGTAAATGTAGTAAATGTAGTAAATGTAGTAAATGTAGTAAATGTAGTAAATGTAGTAAATGTAGTAAATGTAGTAAATGTAGTAAATGTAGTAAATGTAGTAAATGTAGTAAATGTAGTAAATGTAGTAAATGTAGTAAATGTAGTAAATGTAGTAAATGTAGTAAATGTAGTAAATGTAGTAAATGTAGTAAATGTAGTAAATGTAGTAAATGTAGTAAATGTAGTTAATGTAGTAAATGTAGTAAATGTAGTAAATGTAGTAAATGTAGTAAATGTAGTAAATGTAGTAAATGTAGTAAATGTAGTAAATGTAGTTAATGTAGTTAATGTAGTAAATGTAGTAAATGTAGTAAATGTAGTAAATGTAGTAAATGTAGTAAATGTAGTAAATGTAGTAAATGTAGTAAATGTAGTAAATGTAGTAAATGTAGTAAATGTAGTAAATGTAGTAAATGTAGTAAATGTAGTAAATGTAGTAAATGTAGTAAATGTAGTAAATGTAGTAAATGTAGTTATTAATAAAAATTAAATATCTAAAATAATAATTAATTCTAAATATTTTCCAAATAGTAATTAATATATTTTTAACGGCATGAAATAGAATAACTTTCAGCGATTGGCCAATTTGCTACTGTTAGATAGCATGCAATTATTACAATCTAGCATACATAACGGCGAGACCAGTTTTTTACGCTCTATAATTTATTTTGGGAATGCATCAGGAATTTTATAAACTATTACATAATTCTCCGTTAACTATACCAAAAATTGATGTTCCAGCAATTTTACTTTGAAACAATAACATTTGATAAGGTATTCGCACGCACACGATTATGGAATGCGTACTAACGACTCCGCAAAGCAGTTTAGGCCCGTGTCATCGTCGGCGTCGTCGAGGTCAATTTCTTGTTTACTTCCTGTTAAACGACAAGTCAGCGCTTACAAAGCATCGAGAACGATAATTAGCCGACATTCAGATCATAGTTCAGAGTTCATAGTTCTAGGTTCATTGAATACAAATAAAATAATAATTGATCAACTATCGAACCCGTATTCAAATTATCGTAATATTCAGCGTGGTTTTCTTCAGAATTCTGCGAAAGTGTTAAATAAATGCATTAAAATCTAGATTTGGGATACTTTTGATAGGAAATCGTAATCTAGCATTGGACGAAACTCACTTGCTCTGAAAATCTTTGGCTAGCCTCGATGCAATCTATCAAATTTTGTTCGTCGACGTCTAATTGCGAATCTGAAAATAAACAAATGTAGGAAGTCGACCATTGATAAACAAAAACAATACAGCACGGAATTCCAATGGAATTTGGAAAAGATAAATTGATATTAATTAGGTTTCATTATAATCTAAAATATAAATCACTATTTTATGTATAATAATGAAATGTTATTATTTGAAAGGTTTTAAAGATTTGATAGAATTTCGCATTTAATTCCACGCATATATTCTCATCTTTAGATTAAACGCCGATTAAACAATCTAGTGTTTAAGATAAGTAAGGAAATCCAGATAAGAAAATACAGTCGATCTTATCAGTTAACAACAAACTTTTTCGTTGTGAATCTGTGGGCGAGTGAATGGATTTCTGGGAAAATATAGACGAAAAGTTCAGTAGATCATCACCAGACAACCTTTGATTCTCAATTGAGGTGGATCTAATGAAATATTAGAAGGAGCTTGTGAGGGAGGGGCTTGTGAGGGTGGGGTAATTGGGAGGGTTGAGAGGGGCTACATAGGAGCTTGTATGGGAGGAGTTTGTGAGGGAGGAGCTTGTGAGGGAGGGGCTTGTGAGGGAGGAGCTTGTGAGGGTGGGGCTTGGGAGGGAGGAGCTAGTGAGGGTGGGGCTTGTGAGGGTGGGGCTTGTGAGGGAGGAGCTTGTGAGGGAGGGGCTTGTGAGGGAGGAGCTTGCGAGGGAGGAGCTTGTGAGGGTGGGGCTTGGGAGGGTGGGGCTTGGGAGGGAGGAGCTTGTGAGGGAGGAGCTTGTGAGGGTGGGGCTTGGGAGGGAGGAGCTTGTGAGGGTGGGGCTTGTGAGGGAGGAGCTTGTGAGGGTGGGGTAATTGGGAGGGTTGAGAGGGGCTACATAGGAGTATGAGCGAGGAGCTTGAGAGGGAGGGGCAATTGGGAGGGGTGAGAGGGGCTACATAGGAGCTTGTATGGGAGGAGCTTGTGAGGGAGGGGAAATTGGGAGGGGTGAGAGGGGCTACATAGGAGCTTGTGAGGTAAGAGCAATTGGGAGGGGTGAGAGGGGCTACATAGAGCTTGTGAGGGAGGGGCAATTGGGAGAGGTGAGAGGGGCTAAATAGGAGCTTGTATGGTAAGAGCAATTGGGAGGGATGAGTAGGGGCTAATAGGAGGAAGATAAGCCATGGAGTTGTTAGGGGTTTGTGAGGTATCTAACAGTGGCTAATATATTTAGTATGCGGGAGGGCAGTGAGATAAAGGAGTGAGGAGGGCAGTGAGTGAATGGAGGGGGAGGGCAGTGAGTGAATGGAGTGAGGAGGGCAGTGAGTGAATGGAGTGGGGAGGGCAGTGAGTGAATGGAGTGGGGAGGGCAGTGAGTGAATGGAGTGGGGAGGGCAGTGAGTGAATGGAGTGAGGAGGGCAGAGAGTGAATGGAGTGGGGAGGGCAGTGAGGGAATGGAGTGAGGAGGGCAGTGAGTGAATGGAGTGGGGAGGGGAGTGGGGTAAAGGAGCGAAGGAATGCATCAAATTGACAACAGAGGTAATTATATTAAACATTATTGAGGACGGATACCAACTGTACAAATCGTGCAGATAATCTAAACTCACTTTTTGTCGATGTACGGTTTCAGCATTTCTAAAACTTCCTTGAATTTGGCAAGTTGTTCGCATTCCCCGCTGGAAGGCGGAATGTATCCGCGGTCTAGAAATGTTGCAAGGAGTTCAAACTAAATATAGGGTCGGCAGCATATTGCCCGTTGGCGAGGTACACGTGGGGTTGGGCCTTAATCCAGGTGTCAATCATTTCAAATAGATTATATAAATTCTATTTACTAATTTCATTTTTGTAAATTATCAAAAGTTTCATTATTGGGAAAATCTCACCGGGAGTGAAAGGGACGTCGATTCGCGAGATTGGTAAGTTGAGGTGTTGCCTTCGTTGCAACTCGTCTGTCCACAAGTCAGTCAAACCCGGATTACTGCCCGCCTCTATATGCGGGAAAAGACAGGTTTTAGGTATACCAATAACTGTAAAAAGTTTTAATTTGTGGCAGTTCTCATAAATTAAATTTATAACGTGAATCAGTTGCAATATTAAGCACAAAAGCAGTTCAGATTAAATATTTACAGTAATATCATTGATTATTTAATCAGTTCTCGTTAAATGCAAAATATGCCAATAGAGATACACTTTAAAGAGATACAGGATTATTGAACCACTAAAAAGTTCAAATTAAAGTTTAGCAAACCTCTTTTAGTGTCTTTGTTGGTGATATCGCAAGACCGTATGTCGATTTCCAAAGAACTCCGGCTGTGCCTGGTAATACTTCGCAGCTGATTGTTTCTAAACGAGAAGATAAGAACGCGATTATGAATAAACTGAAAATAATTCATTCTTAACTAATAAAAGCATTACATAATAATGTTCTTTAATTTTGTATTTCATTACATGTCACATTTTATAAAATACTAGAGCATAGAAATTTACAGAATATAAATTTATTGAGTGAAAGCAGACTACACTGAAAATAATTTGTTTAATAATTTGGAATTATAAAGAAAATACATTTGGTAATTATATCTATATAATGTAAAATACTATATATATAATTATTCTAACGTAATTAATTACATTTTATGCTAAAAAGAAGAGCACATAAAGTCATTCAATTTATTATTATGATATAATCTATCAAATAATAATTATATAATCCATTGTGTATATTTATATACATATTTTAATCAAATAAAAGACATATATATAAATGTTTACTTGTAAACACTATAAAATATAATTAGCATGGATGAATGGGAGATTTTGCTCACAGAGATAAGATTTATCAAATAAAACACGAAAAGAATTTATTGAAATTATTATTAACATACAAATAATTAATCTAAAGTTATTTATAAATAAATAAATAGAAAATCACTAAAAATTGGTAATTCTAAATTGGTCACTTGGACATGGAGTAGCACAAACCTATCAATAGTAGAAATATCTAGAATTTGGCTTTCAGTTTTAGATCTGTCGTCCATGACATCGATCCAGTCATTGAGCCGATATGAGAGAGTTTCATCAAACATTTGTGGCAATTCTGTTAATCATCAGGAAGTTGAAAAAAATCTATATAAATTTTCATTTCAATAAATGGAATTTATTGAATATATACAAAATATGTATTAAAAAAATAAGGTCTTGGGACCCAGGACCCCACTATTAATGGAGCTCAGAAGATATAGAGGACTTTATTATTACTTGATTTAATCGCAAACAAAGTATTATCAATATTATTAGGTAGTACCATTGATAATGAAATATAATTACAATAAATTCGTGAATTTATTATATTTTCTGCTTATATATAGATACAATATAGATACAATAAAGATACAATAAAGATACAATATAGATACAATTAGATACAATATAGATATAGATATAATGAAGATATGTATAATCATTTGAATATAACAAAGAAATGAATTGAACTCCATTTTGTCATTGCATGTATTTTAATAAAATATTTTATATATTTTGGTAATTTTATGCAAATAAATTTTGGTAATAAAAGTTCAATGATAAATATTATGAATTATTACGAAGTAATACAATTATTAGTAAGAAGTATTGGGAACCTTTGATATGTAAACCCCCAAGATATAAACTTAAAATAAACTTATGATAAATAATAATATTCAATGAATAAAGTACCAATGGTAAGTGAATGACACGTCTACAGTTGAAATATATATAATACCAATTACAAATACCTATTGTCGGTGTCAAATAAGAGATAAGAAGATATGAACTCCAGGCTACGAAGGAAATAGAAAAACCTTTTTTTGAAGGTCGCACCTTAAAGTCTCTAAAATGCATGAAATTCATTCCGTAGAGATTGTAATCGATGAACATCTAATGAGGTAAGCGAAGAAGGGATATAAAAACATATAATAACATTTAAAAACATATAAAAACATATAAAAACATGTAAAAACATATAAAAACATTTAAAAACATATAAAAATATTTAAAAACATATGAAAATATTTAAAAACATATAAAAACATATAAAAATATTTAAAAACATATAAAAATATATAAGAATATATATAAAAACATATAAGAACATATAAGGACATATAAAAACATATAAGAATATATATAAAAACATATAAGAACATATAAGGACATATAAAAACATATAAGAACATATAAGAACATATAAAAACATATAAGAACATATAAGAACATATACAAACATATAAGAACATATAAGAACATATAAAAATATATAAGAACATATATAAACATATATAAACATATAAAAACATATAAAAACATATAAGAACATATAAGAACATTTAAGGACATATAAGAACATATAAGGACATATAAGAACATATATGAACATATAAGGACATATAAGAACATTTAAGAACATATAAGAACATTTAAGGACATATAAGAACATATAAGGACATATAAGAACATATATGAACATATAAGGACATATAAGAACATATAAGGACATATAAGAACATATAAGAACATATAAGGACATATAAGAACATATAAGAACATATAAGGACATATAAGAACATATAAGAACATATAAAAACATATAAAAACATATAAGGACATATAAAAACATTTGTGGTGAAAACCTGAAGAATGTATGGAATATGAGCCTCATAGGGTTGAAACATTCTGTTCATAATAACGCCGGACAAAAATAAATCTGCCAATCTGAGCGAGAAATTTGATTGTAGTTGGAGGTGTTACACATTATAAATATAATTTTATGCATCACAATTAATAAAAGTAAAATGATTAAATCATAAATGATTTAAATTTTGCATCGTATAACATAAATATAAACTTAGATTAGAAAATCATCAACTAATTACCATATCACTATATAATGTTACCATATCTTAAGAAATATTATGACCTAATTATTAACTAGACTTCGGTGTTTTTGATTTTGTATATACTCAAAATGTAAATGAAATCATTTCATTATTGGAAAATTCATAACATGGAAATTAATTTTGACTACAGAAATAGGAATGTATGTTATAAACTATGTTATTATTATATAATACTCAGTTATCTTTATTATTATATAATACTTAGTTATCTTTATTATTATATAATACTCAGTTATCTTTATTATTATATAATATTTAGTTATCTTTATTATTATATAATACTTAGTTATCTTTATTATTATATAATACTCAGATATTTTTATTATTATATAATACTCAGATATTTTTATTATTATATAATACTTAGTTATCTTTATTATTATATAATATTCAGTTATCTTTATTATTATATAATACTTAGTTATCTTTATTATTATATAATACTCAGTTATCTTTATTATTATATAATACTCAGATATCTTTATTATTATATAATACTTAGTTATCTTTATTATTATATAATAGAGATTATATAATAATTCTCTATAATATCGAATATAGGGAATTCAATATTCAAATTATTTGTATTCAGAAATATCAATTATACAAAATAGTAAAATAGGATTATTATTATGAAATTGAAATATATATTTATATTAATACATCATATCTATAGTTTATATCTACAATCTCCACAATTTGTTAATCGTATATCAAGATTACTTGTATATTTTATCCAAAATTTATATAAATCAAGTAGTAAATTTAAATGAAAATTAAAACCATTTCGGAAAAAATTAATAGTTATCGTAAAAATTGTGTAAAGCATGAAAATGAAATACTGGATTCACAAATAGAATGACCAGATAGTATACAAACTTTTTTATATCATTTGGCTGATAGAGAAATATTTTCAGAAAGGGCATCTTCTCATTATGATATCCATAAAAAGGCCTGTAGGATTATTAATGGTAATTAAAATTATATTAATTAATATATACTTAATATATGATATGGTCTAATTGTAATTTCTGTCAAAATGATTTTATTATAAGATATAATCATTATACTATTAATAAATAATCAGGTTTTCATTGGAAAGAAAGTCAAAAGCAAAGAAACTAGAAAGTCGATATTAATAAAATTCACGATCATAAAATAAAATTGCCATTTCTAGAGAACTTTGTAATGTTAATCGCAAAAGTCATAAAGAACAAAGCAAATCCTTCAGAAATACCGTAGTTACAAACAAGGCTTTGACGGAGATAATACGTTGAACCCGGGGTGACTTTGACCCTTCGCCACCGACTTTATAGTTCAAAGAGAACTCAATGGACGTCGACATCACCGACGTGAACTCGTCGATGTCGACACTAAAATGAACTGAACGTTAATGTTTGCTCTGGCTACGTTTACCTGTAGAACTACGAGACTTTACACCGGGGATGTAACTCAAAGCAGCGTTGGATGAAAATAAACATATTTATATATTTTTACAAAATAAAAATTAAATTTCGAAATCTATATTTATATGAATGATTTTTTATTGTTTTCTAATAATACTCTTATAGTCCAATGAAACATTATATAAACCCCCACTATGCAACGGGGATAGCAATAATCGACGATATACGTAAGAATAATAATAATCCCAGGCTAAAAGAAATTCAATTGGAATCAATAAATTCGCCTGAATAACACCGAGTGGAACTGACGTGTTTGAGTCGGTTTCCGACGCGTCGAGTAACACGTACATGTAGGGGTAGACACCGTGCACGTGACAGCAGGCCTTCTCGCCTGCAAATAATATGCTAAGCTGTACGGCTAATATGTTGCCGGAGTGGAGAGCGAAAACGAAGTCTTAGGGAAATATACCAAGATGAAAATGTATTGTTATTAAAATACAACAAATAATAACAATCTCAATTAATTATAATATATATATATATCATTTTATGATTAAATTTTTATATAAATAAACAAGTTTATAAATTTCTAATATCCTATCTATAATAACATCAATTAATCTCATTAAATATATAGGCAAACTTGTACGGCACAGAATTATATGTTCATTGACATTAAACAATGCAATTTAATTAAAAGAGGTATTCAATAAAGGAATACAATAAATGGTCATGGATTTCTATTTTATAATGAACAACTATTTCAGTGGTGTAATAGTTAATGTGAAGACTGCAAAGCAGAAGGTCGAAGTTCAATTCCCTGATAAGACTAAATATTAGTCTTAAAATCAAATATCTATTATATATTACTTATAATTAGACTATTATATATTACTTATAATTAGACTATTATATATTACTTATAATTAGACTATTATCGATACCAAACATCCTACAAAGCAATTTTAGGCTAAAAGTTGAAATTAACTTCTCAAGAGTGGAGTGGGAATGAACTCCATCGAATGCAACGCAATTGAAGAAGTAATTACTATGCGAAATGTAAGGTTCTACGAACAACAATATTGTTATTGGTATTTATAGTCTCAAGAACTCCTCGCAAGTGGTCGAGTCGCGATGGGAGACCAACCCGTCTCCATGGCGCCAAACACGCGTATCACCGGCACCTGGCGGCCAGCACTGGCGTCGGCGTCGAGGCCTCGCACCGGTGGTGCCATGTAGTGGTCAGCGGCTACAATACGCTGAGACGCCATCGTCTTGCTGTGGGAACATGGTAACGGTGCTTTAAATATGAATAGTTAAGGTTTGAGAATTTTACATGGCTATAAGCTAAAATAACAGACTTAAATAACAGACTTAAATAACAGACTTAAATAACAGACTTATATAACAGACTTAAATAACAGACTTATATAACAGACTTAAATAACAGACTTATATAACAGACTTATATAACAGACTTAAATAACAGACTTAAATAACAGACTTATATTTCCGCACTGAAGAATATCTGTGTTAAAATTAAAGCTACTCAAAATGTTGATTTTAGTGGATATTATATAATGGTTGTAAAAACTGATATGGCATCGGTGTCATTAATTTAAATATTTGGTTTATTCATATGTTAACTAAATTCTAGATTATTCTACTCCTAAAGAAATCTAAATAAGATAAAAAGAATTTTTCAAATTACAAACAGAAATGAGAATCTAGAAAAAATTACCTTCAGCTGACAGCTGACTCTATAAATCTTACAAATAACAAAGTCAATCCTAATTACAATCTAAAATTGGAATATATACAGATGAACATGTGGTAATATACCCAACCATACAAATAAAAAATATATAAATAATATAGTCAAGTCTAATAATGTATGCTAGATAAAAAGGATTTTAAACAATACGTGATAACATTACAGACAATATGTGTTTGACCTTGTATCCAGGTGGCTAGTCATTGTTTGCCTGCTAAACTAATCTAAAGACTTGACTATGCGCAGATATCTACACAAAGTTAGTTAACTATACATCGAAATAGGGAAGATCTAGAATTTCTATATTGATAAAAGATAAACATAGATTCCAATTTAACTAAAACTATATAAGATTAGTATGTGTCTAGTTCCAGTATAAAGTATGTAAAGTTTACACGATTAATAATGTATTAATTAATAGCTATAATTATTTACATTTATTCCTTAGATTAATTAACATGTCATTTTATAAATTTAAATACATATTAACTATTTACTAATTATAAAATTACAAATATAAATATTAGTGAATATAATACTTATTGTATGCATTTATTAAATAAGGTAATAAGTTTTGCTGCTGCATTCAATTGCTTATATAAACATTTTAATATTTCTCAGAATAATTTCCCATAAATTAGATGAATGCATGTTTTAAATCTTCAGAATTTTGAAGTTATTTTGAGATGATTCATTCACTAAATCAAATCTAAACATCATATTTTAGAATTAATTATAATTGTGAGAGGCTATCTTACTGTAATTCTACAAAACTATAGAGAAATTAAAATATTTTTCTCTATATATAGATATGACGTTATTTGGAAGTTGAGGGAGTGGTTTTTACGAGTCGGGCATTGTATGCGTAGAATCAAATTCTAATTGAAGATTAAATTTATCTTAACAACCATATTATTAATTCATACTATTCACAATGCATTTAACTTAATAATAATTTATCTGGTAATCTAACAACTAATCAAATTAAAGTTCAATTATTAATTTCTGAATTAAAATTTATCATTAAATTAATCATTAACTTAATGAATTTCGGGTAACAAATATTTAAACTTAATTCAACATATCTTGCATTATATATTTGTTTGATATTCATTATTTAAGCTTTATAAAATATCGCTCATTATACAGCAATAGAGTAATTTACTTACAAGATTTAATTAATAGTCATTATTGAAATATTTAAAATTTAAATTTTTTTAAATAATTTAGTAAGCATTAATCGGAATTAGCAGCGACACCTAGATTAATAAATTAAAGGTAAATACCACAAACGCTAAAATACTTTATACTCATAGATACCGATTTTTTAATAGTTGTAATACGCATATTGTTATATTAAACATATCTATATATATATATATATATATATATATATATATATATATATTATAAATAAAGCATGTTACATAAAATAAATTTTAGTTTATTGAAATCAATTTCATAGATAATATAATATAATGGTTTAGATGTATATAAAATGAATATATATATATATATATATATATATATATATATATATATATATATATATATATATATAGTATATACATCTAAACCATTATATTATATTATATTATCTATGAAATTCATTTCAATAAACTATAATTTATTTGATGCAACATGCTTTATTTATAATAAATTAAACGTTACACATATTAACAAATTTTGCTAAATTTTGTAAATAACATATATTTTAAATACTTTTAATAATGCTAAAAGAAATCGAGTACCATTGCATGTATCGAGTGTTAAAGTTAACAAATGTATAGGGAATCCAAAACAAAGTATGGGATGATATCAACATCAGTCAAATAACAAGAACGACATTAGTCGAAATCTAAATACGATGAGATTATATAAGTAACTTATTGTTTTATCAGTTTCATATATATACAGTAGAGTATTTCTCAAAAAAAAGTACTCCTGATATTCTTAGGTACCCTCCTAATAACATAGCTGTATATGTTGGCTATTAAATACAACACAAATTAATTGATTAGTATTATTATCTTCTTAGGAATTCAGTCTTTTATAGACCCAGCTAAAGCACTTTTTAGGTGACTTTTTCCAATTTGCATGGCATCCAGCATTTTTTACTCCTGGAAAATTTAATATTTATCGAATTGACTTAAAACGCGAGAATCGGTTAGTAATTAATATTTTGCTATTTTATTTTTATTTAAAATATATCATTTGCTTAATAATTATGATTATTAAAAAATACAAATATCATTCCTGTCAATCAAAAAATTAATTAAATATACTAATATATAGTAGCAATTTTAAATTGTAATATTTATATGTGTAATAATGTATGTATTTTTGAATGCAATTACTATTATATTATTTTAAATTACGATTATAATATATTAAGGGCATTGTACATTGTACATCTTTGACAATATCGATATATTATACAAATATTATCAAAAAATTTAATAAATGTAACTTCATAAACAATATAATATAAATTATTTGTATAAACCTAATAATACAATCATTATAAGTAGGATTAAAAATAGGAGTATACTTTAAAATTAAAATTAAAATATCATATTGTTTGTAATCTATATATAACAATAATATTATTTGTAATCTATAGATAACAATAATATGATATTTTAATATTAATTTTAAAGTATAATCATATTTTTAATTAACTTTAATCAAGACAAGGTTATACAAAAACACGATGTTTAAAATATATAATTATATATACTGGAAATAATGAACATATACCGTTACTATTTACATACTGTTAATATATTTACTCAGCTGTATCTGACTAACTTCAACATTGATGCAGTACCACCATTAAATGTCCACATTACAAATACGTGGCTGATATATTTTAAGATAGGTAAATACTTACTCAGCATTAATAAAATGCCATTATTATCATATGTTGGACATTCCGTACAGGGAATAAACGGGATATCCTACGCCTCGGACACAGGCTAACGGTGGCTCGGAATTTTATAACCAATACCCACTTGACCTTAGGCTAAACTCATCGATTACATAATATCGTTCTCGCTAATCATTCATCAGTATGCCGGCTAGTTTCTCTAGTGTGCCGGCTAGTTTCTCTAGTGTGCCGGCTAGTTTCTCTAGTATGCCGGCTAGTTTATCTAGTATGCCGGCTAGTTTCTCTAGTGTGCCGGCTAGTTTCTCTAGTGTGCCGGCTAGTTTCTCTAGTGTGCCGGCTAGTTTCTCTAGTGTGCCGGCTATTTTATATTATGTGCCGGCTAGTTTCTCTAGTGTGCCGGCTAGTTTCTCTAGTGTGCCGGCTAGTTTCTCTAGTGTGCCGGCTAGTTTCTCTAGTGTGCCGGCTAGTTTCTCTAGTATGCCGGCTAGTTTCTCTAGTGTGCCGGCTAGTTTCTCTAGTGTGCCGGCTAGTTTATATTATGTGCCGGCTAGTTTCTCTAGTGTGCCGGCTAGTTTCTCTAGTATGACGGCTAGTTTCTCTAGTATGCCGGCTAGTTTCTCTAATGTGCCGGCTGGTTTCTCTAGTGTGCCGGCTAGTTTCTCTAGTATGTCGGCTAGTTTCTCTAGTATGCCGGCTAGTTTCTCTAGTATACCGGCTAGTTTCTCTAGTGTGCCGGCTAGTTTCTCTAGTATGCCGGCTAGTTTCTCTAGTGTGCCGGCTAGTTTCTCTAGTATGCCGGCTAGTTTCTCTAGTGTGCCGGCTAGTTTCTCTAGTATGCCGGCTAGTTTCTCTAGTGTGCCGGCTAGTTTCTCTAGTATGCCGGCTAGTTTCTCTAGTGTGCCGGCTAGTTTCTCTAGTATGCCGGCTAGTTTCTCTAGTATGCCGGCTAGTTTCTCTAGTATGCCGGCTAGTTTCTCTAGTGTGCCGGCTAGTTTCTCTAGTATGCCGGCTAGTTTCTCTTGTATGCCGGCTAGTTTATCTAGTGTGCCGGCTAGTTTCTCTAGTATGCCGGCTAGTTTCTCTAGTGTGCCGGCTAGTTTCTCTAGTATGCCGGCTAGTTTCTCTAGTATGCCGGCTAGTTTCTCTAGTATGCCGGCTAGTTTCTCTAGTATGCCGGCTAGTTTCTCTAGTGTGCCGGCTAGTTTCTCTAGTATGCCGGCTAGTTTCTCTAGTGTGCCGGCTAGTTTCTCTAGTATGACGGCTAGTTTCTCTAGTATGCCGACTAGTTTCTCTAGTATGCCGGCTAGTTTCTCTAGTATGCCGGCTAGTTTCTTTAGTGTGCCGGCTAGTTTCTCTAGTATGCCGGCTAGTTTCTCTAGTGTGCCGGCTAGTTTCTCTAGTATGACGGCTAGTTTCTCTAGTATGCCGACTAGTTTCTCTAGTGTGCCGGATAGTTTCTCTAGTATGCCGGCTAGTTTCTCTAGTATGCCGGCTAGTTTCTCTAATGTGCCGGCTAGTTTCTCTAATGTGCCGGCTAGTTTCTCTAGTATGCCGGCTAGTTTCTCTAGTATGCCGGCTAGTTTCTCTAGTGTGCCGGCTAGTTTCTCTAGTGTGCCGGCTAGTTTCTCTAGTATGCCGGCTAGTTTCTCTAGTGTGCCGGCTAGTTTCTCTAGTATGACGGCTAGTTTCTCTAGTATGCCGACTAGTTTCTCTAGTGTGCCGGATAGTTTCTCTAGTATGCCGGCTAGTTTCTCTAGTATGCCGGCTAGTTTCTCTAGTATGCCGGCTAGTTTCTCTAATGTGCCGGCTAGTTTCTCTAATGTGCCGGCTAGTTTCTCTAGTGTGCCGACTAGTTTCTCTAGTATGCCGACTAGTTTCTCTAGTGTGCCGGATAGTTTCTCTAGTATGACGGCTAGTTTCTCTAGTATGCCGGCTAGTTTCTCTAGTGTGCCGGCTAGTTTCTCTAGTATGCCGGCTAGTTTCTCTAGTGTGCCGGCTAGTTTCTCTAGTGTGCCGGCTAGTTTCTCTAGTGTGCCGGCTAGTTTCTCTAGTGTGCCGGCTAGTTTCTCTAGTATGCCGGCTAGTTTCTCTAGTATGCCGACTAGTTTCTCTAGTATGCCGGCTAGTTTCTCTAATGTGCCGGCTAGTTTCTCTATTGTATCCTCCAAGGTACCACCGTGTAGTAAACTATGATATATTAAAGCATGCATACAATCTATATATACTGAATAGCGAGTTTACAATAATTTCATTAATTATCCAACTGAAGTAGTCTGAAGTAGTCTGCATTTTTTGCACTGTACGACGTATACATCATATATACGTGCATTGTATGACGTATACATCATATAGATGTGTATATACAGTGTACATTTTCGATCTAGCTCCGAAACCTCAATAAGAACACATCTACAAATATCCGGGAGTAAATGTAACGGACAGCAACATATCCATTGCATGTTAAGCGGACGACTCTGCGACGATTAGCTAACCCTTCAGGGTAAACACAAGGCAGGCCTATTCATGTATACAGAGTCCCGAGGGACGTAGCCCTCAAATGAAACATACCAATTGGGTTGCATTGCGTAATTCCAAGGTCACGTCTCTAGTTTCTCCTCTAATATGGGTGAAGGTTATGTCAACTCAACCAATATAGATCTCTACGTTAGGTATCTGTGTATAACCATCTGGTAACGTTACTTTATATGTTGTCTACGAACATATCGCTTCTACTTGACAACGTTGCTATCTTAACTCTTTCGCTAAACATTAAGGTACTGCCAGGTCATGTATCGCCTTCTTTTCACTTGACCCATAAAGCACAGGTGGAGTGGAAGAGGGTTTCCCGTTCAGCGATGATCGTAGAATTAATTATTTCATTCGACTTGTTACTAAAACGGCCGATAACTCCGCATCTCCATGCTTCTATTCTTGTAGAAATATCGGAGGCCTTTGTTTATAGAATCTTCACATGAAAAGTATACGTAGACAATAGCTAAAGCTTCGCAACTACCGAACTCCAAAGTTATTGAAATTACCAATATCTTAATGTTTCAATTATCTGAAACCGTATATTCAGTTACTGATATGCATACTAATATATATACTACATTGTTTCTATCGGGTTGTCAGTCCGATGGCCTCCGTACATATAAATATAATAATAACTGGGCTAATACGAAGACACGCATTGACGAATCCGATCAGAAAAACATTCGCATACTTCATCTGTGAAATATGTGCTTTCCCCTCCAAAGAGTTCAGAGGTTAACGCTTTGAGACGGGTTCTCGCTAGTCAGTCAGGCTTTCAAAGTGACCTTCTCAAAATCGAGTAACCGGATGTCTTGATAAACATAGTTGATAACATGCTATTATCAAAATATATCTCAGAACTCATGCATATCACGTCTGGACATTCTGGGACACTGTTTTTGTACAATTAGCTCAGATTTAAGTTATTTTTAAGGTTTTCACTGGATCAGTTAATGAGTTGTTGTAGAGTTCATGTATCCCTTATAAAGAATATGCATAAACAGATTCAATTATTACAATGTTCAGTTATTTCTATCCTAAATATTAATCGTAAACTAGACTTTACCTCGAGTTGAGGCTTAACGCCTGATATAGTAATTGAGATCGAGAGCAGATCGTATATAGTATAAAATCTATCATTAAAGAAGCAATTAAAGGTAAGTCTGCAGATTTGATTTCTTTAGCATTTTACCATTTTAATATATTTTAATTGCTTTCTTACATACTTATTCGGTTTTATGTATATTTATATATGCATATATGCATATGTATATATTAATATATATATATATATATATATATATATATATATATATATATGTCTATGTACATCTGAATATTATTATCATAACAAATGATAATACATTCATTATTTCGCTGGCGCAAGGATAATTTCTAAATTATCAATTGAAAATAACATTATTTATAAGAATATAATAAAGTGGTCGGGTTGGGGTCAGGTTGGGGTCAGGTTTGGGTAGAGTTGGGGTCAGGTTGGGGTCAGGTTGGGGTCAGGTTGGGGTCGGGTTGGGGTCGGGTTGGGGTCGGGTTGGGGTCGGGTTGGGGTCGGGTTGGGGTCGGGTTGGGGTCGGGTTGGGGTCGGGTCGGGGTCGGGTCGGGGTCGGGTCGGGGTCGGGTCGGGGTCGGGTCGGGGTCGGGTCGGGGTCGGGTCGGGGTCGGGTTGGGGTCGAGTTGGGGTCGAGTTGGGGTCGAGTTGGGGTCGAGTTGGGGTCGAGTTGGGGTCGAGTTGGGGTCGGGTTGGGGTCGGGTTGGGGTCGGGTTGGAGTCGGGTTGGGGTCGGGTTGGGGTCGGGTTGGGGTCGGGTTGGGGTCGGGTTGGAGTCGGATTGGGGTCGGGTTGGGGTCGGGTTGGAGTCGGGTTGGGGTCGGGTTGGGGTCGGGTTGGGTTGGGGTTGGGTTGGGGTTGGGTTGGGGTTGGGTTGGGGTTGGGTTGGGGTTGGGTTGGGGTTGGGTTGGGGTTGGGTTGGGGTTGGGTTGGGGTTGGGTTGGGTTTGGTTTGGTTGGGGTTGGGTTGGGTTTGGTTTGGTTTGGGTTGGGGTTGGGGATATGTCATTCATGTTCGTAGTTGGGAGTTTATATATAAAAAATATAAAAAATTAGCAATTAATATTAATTCTATTAATATCTGTAGTCATTTTAATTTAGTGTTTATTTCATTTCTGCATACATATATGAATTCGTTTTTGGTGAATAAATCGCGACAATGAATCGTCTGAAGTAGATTATAAACATGGGTTTGTCTAGGCTTCCGTCGGAACAGGTTATTTAACACTTTTTACTTTTTTTTTTGAGCCGAGCAGGTGGGTGATTTGTTTACGCCGTTCACCGGAGGTCATCCGGACAATGAAACCACCCACGCCATTAGTTCAACACGTACTTAAATACTCACGTGAACGCACGCACCAGTGATAACGTACTCACGATATCTGTCATACGACTTCCCGAACACTAGATTACAACAGTAGTTTTACTAGAGAGAAAAAAGTGTATTGAAAGACGGATAGGTAATTCTACACCTGGGACATCGTCGAAAAATGTTGTATTATGATGGACACTTAAATATATATTGACACTTAAATAATGGAACTAGACGAACGTCGCCAACATGTTTCATTTTCACATAAAGTAGTTTATCATCTAATTTGTATTTAATAACTCTCTCAAAACAACAAGCATTTGCAAACTATCCCGAATTAACTGAGGACCTATCACTGAATAGAGTACGGAAAATCACTGAAATGCGATAAATTTCGATCGGCGTCCGCCTCCTATCGAACTTCTGTGATTTTATTTAGCAAATATCCTCGATTCAGTGGAAGAAATATTTGGAAAGCCATCGACTAAAAACCTAGAATTAGAAATTTTTTTAAACTCATACTAACAACTGCCTATAATCTTATATAAGTTAAATCGGATACACCGGACTGGGTTTGTAATTGAGTAGGTATTATTTATTAAATATTAATAATAATGATTATATGAATAATCCTTGTAAATAAAATTATAACTTATATTTTAGAAGAATTTTAAAAGAACATATATATATATATTTAAATATATATATATATATATATATATATATATATATATATAAATTTAACAAAATTAGGTATCGAACACTATATTACTCAAAGGGAGTTTTGTTTCATTACATGCATGGAACACGTGGAAAGTAGATACTAATGCTGTATTATATGTTTATAAAGATGTCTATAAATATGACAATAGATATAACTACATAAATATAAGACTATATATAATTATAACTAACTTGTTGAGTTGTCATGAGCTCTATATAGGAAAGTTTTTATCGGTGAATGAGTGATTGGGATATGCACGCGGAGTATAATTATAAACTTTATATATATATATATATCTGTATTACTATATATATATATATATATATATATAAATATATAGTTATATACTTAATATATACATACAGATTTTATAAATTAAAGGTAAATACCACAAACGATAAAATAATATAAACCCATTTCTTAATAGTTGTAATATGCATATCGTCATATTTAACATATATATATATATATATAAATATATATATATATAAATATATATATATATGTGTGTATTTGTGTATGTGTGTGTGTGTGTGTGTGTGTGTGTGTGTGTGTGTGTGTGTGTGTGTGTGTGTGTGTGTGTGTGTGTGTGTGTGTGTGTGTGTGTGTGTGTGCGCGCGTGTGTGTGTTTGTATACTTGGTACATAAAGCGTTACTGTTAAAATTTGGATTTAATTTTTATATTTATTTTTATCAGTGAATTTAATTATGTATCATATATTATAACTTCTTATATAAATGTATTGTACATCGATCATATCCGCTATAGTCTATCTTACTATATTTCACCTATATTTTACATAGTATTACCTCGGATGTATGATATACAATGTATGTTGTATAGATCTATAGTTGGTGTATAGACTACGACTTAGTTTCGAATTAAATCTATCGGGTGCATTGTGGGAAAACCACGTTGTCCGTATACTAAATGGTCTGGAGGGGGCCCTGTGTATATCAACTAATTACAAGACACGCGTGTACGACGTACACTGTACGTGCTACTAAATATGGCGTGGTAAGGTGTTGTGGGTGTAAAATAAGGTGTTGTGTTGTGTGGTGTGGGGTGGGGTGGTGTGGGGGTAGGGTGGGGTGGGGTGGTGTTGTGTGGGGTGGGGTGGGCGTGGTGTAGTGTGGGGGTGGTGTGGTGTGGTGCGGTGTGAGGTGGTGTGGTGAGGTGCGGTGTAGTGAGATAAGATAGGTTATGATATTTTATGTGTGGTACGAAATTGTGTATGTGATTAGTAATAATCTAGCAAAGAATTACATAATATTATATAATATATTTATTATATAATGTTCGGATTGTATGCCAACATTCGACTTTCACATTTAGGAAATAGTACTTTTGCAATGATTTAAACCCGCCGCCGAAAAATATTTATTTGAAATAAATAAATAATAATTTATCAATAGAAATTCAATTCAAGCACACCTCACAAATTAGGAAGTAAAAAAAAATGGTAAATAAATAAATGAAAATAAAAATGTAACAAATTAGACATTTAAATATCTATAATGATACGTTGTTACATCTGACACGTTTATATATATATATATATATATATATATATATATATATATATTAATATAAACAAGTTATTACGTATATTCATTATACTAATGTGTAATATGGCGATTAGCGATTTAATATAAAACCTAGAGGTTTACCTCCGAGGATAAAAGAATAGCCTTGTTCAGTTATTACGTGTATTAATTAAATTACTATATAACAATGCGATTAGGGAATTAAGTCAGGTATGCTCATCCTTGTTCTAGAACCATATGGCCCGAATTAGAAAGTGACATTCTTTACACATAGTCTAATGTGTACATATGATGTATGAAGGAATCAGTACAGCTGATTAGTATACAATGTATAGTATACAATGTACAGTATACAATGTACAGTATACAATGTACAGTATACACTGTACACTGTACAATGTATACTGTACATTGTACACTGTATACTGTACACTGTACAATGTACACTGTACAATGTACACTGTACAATGTACACTGTACAATGTACACTGTACAATGTACACTGTACAATGTACACTGTACAATGTACACTGTACAATGTACACTGTACAATGTACACTGTACAATGTACACTGTACAATGTACACTGTACAATGTACACTGTACAATGTACACTGTACAATGTACACTGTACAATGTACACTGTACAATGTACACTGTACAATGTACACTGTACAATGTACACTGTACAATGTACACTGTACAATGTACACTGTACAATGTACACTGTACAATGTACACTGTACAATGTACACTGTACAATGTACACTGTACAATGTACACTGTACAATGTACACTGTACAATGTACAATGTACACTGTACAATGTACACTGTACAATGTACACTGTACAATGTACACTGTACAATGTACACTGTACAATGTACACTGTACAATGTACACTGTACAATGTACACTGTACAATGTACACTGTACAATGTACACTGTACAATGTACACTGTACAATGTACACTGTACAATGTACACTGTACAATGTACACTGTACAATGTACACTGTACAATGTACACTGTACAATGTACACTGTACAATGTACACTGTACAATGTACACTGTACAATGTACACTGTACAATGTACACTGTACAATGTACACTGTACAATGTACACTGTACAATGTACACTGTACAATGTACACTGTACAATGTACACTGTACAATGTACACTGTACAATGTACACTGTACAATGTACACTGTACAATGTACACTGTACAATGTACACTGTACAATGTACACTGTACAATGTACACTGTACAATGTACACTGTACAATGTACACTGTACAATGTACACTGTACAATTTACACTGTATACTGTACACTGTACAATGTACACTGTACAATTTACACTGTATACTGTACACTGTACATTGTACACTGTACACTGTACACTGTATAATGTACAGTCGTATTGTGTTCTACACATTAAGAAATACACCTGTCACTAACTGTGTATGCAGTATGCATGAAAAACGTGTATCTTAAAATAACTTGTAATTTAGGTGCATATCTGCCATCTTTCTATATGCACTTCTTAGAAAACGTCTAGTCTGACACTCCACTGTACTCAATTGTGTTAAGTAATCACAAACCGTACCACACACCCCACAGTACACTCTAGCACACACACCAACATACACACCATAATACATCCTACCACACACCCCACCACATACCCCATCACACACCCCATCACACACTTCATCATCCACTCCACCACACAACCACTACACATTCCACCACACACTCCACCACACACTCCACCACACACTCCACCACACACTCCACCACACATTCCACCACACACTCCAACTCACACTCCACCACACACTCCACCACACACTCCACCACACACTCCACCACACACTCCACCACACACTCCACCACACACTCCACCACACACTCCACCACACACTCCACCACACACTCCACCACACACTCCACCACACACTCCACCACACACTCCACCACACACTCCACCACACACTCCACCACACACTCCACCACACACTCCACCACACACTCCACCACACACTCCACCACACACTCCACCACACACTCCACCACACACTCCACCACACACTCCACCACACACTCCACCACACACTCCACCAAACACTCCACCACACACTCCAATATACACTCCAACTCATACTCCAACTCACACTCCACCACACACTCCACCACACACTCCACCACACACTCCACCACACACTCCACCACACACTCCACCACACACTCCACCACACACTCCACCACACACTCCACCACACACTCCACCACACACTCCACCACACACTCCATCACACACTCCACCACACACTCCACCACACACTCCACAACACACTCCACAACACACTCCACCACACACTCCACCACACATTCCACCACTCACTCCAATATACACTCCAACTCACACTCCAACTCACACTCCACCACACACTCCACCACACACTCCACCACACACTCCACCACACACTCCACCACACACTCCACCACACACTCCACCACACACTCCACCACACACTCCACCATACACTCCACCACACACTCCAATATACACTCCAACTCACACTCCAACTCACACTCCACCACACACTCCACCACACACTCCACCACACACTCCACCACACACTCCACCACACACTCCACCACACACTCCACCACACACTCCACCACACACTCCACCACACACTCCACCACACACTCCACCACACACTCCACCACACACTCCACCACACACTCCCCCACACACTACACCACACACTCCACCACACACTCCACCACACACTCCACCACACACTCTACCACACACTCCACCACACACTCCACCACACACTCCACCACACACTCCACCACACACTCCACCACACACTCCAACTCACACTCCACCACACACTCCACCACACACTCCACCACACACTCCACCACACACTCCACCACACACTCCACCACACACTCCACCACACACTCCACCACACACTCCACCACACACTCCACCACACACTCCACCATACACTACACCACATACTCCACCACACCCCAATATACCTCTTATTACATAATGATTACATAATTATCCCGTGGAGTATAAAATGTATAATTGAAACAACGGAATTATGTTATGACTACTACTCAGTAACGTAACAATCGAATTCGCGACATTGAATACAATGCCGGTGTTGTATAATATACCGTAGGATGTCACCATGTAATACTTATTCTATTGTATTCACTTCACTTATAAAGAAGACGTGTGTAATCAGTCGTAAAAAGTGAGTTATTGAATTGTTTGCATTGCAAACTTTCTTTTGAACAGATTGTTGTTTAAGTTAATAGTCGTGTTTTTACTGGGGAATATTATAGACAGACTCTAGCCCGACCTGATAGACTCTAGCCGACCTGATAGACTCTAGCCCGACCTGATAGACTCTAGCCCGACCTGATAGACCCTAGCCCGACCTGATAGACTCTAGCCCGACCTGATAGACTCTAGCCCGACCTGATAGACTCTAGCCCGACCTGATAGACCCTAGCCCGACCCGATAGACTCTAGCCCGACCTGGTGGACCCTAGCTCGACCTGATAGACCCTAGCCCGATCTGACAGACTCTAGCCCGATCTGACAGACTCTAGCCCGACCTGATAGACCCTAGCCTGATCTGACAGACTCTAGCCCGATCTGATAGACCCTAGCCCGACCTAACAGACTCTAGCCCGACCCGATAGTCCCTAGCCCGATCTGACAGAATCTAGCCCGACCTGACAGATCCTAGACGGATTTGATATATATATATACATATATATATATATATATATATATATATATATATATATATACATATCTATTTATATATACATATATATATATATATATATATATATATATATATACATATATATATATATATATATATATATATATTTATATATACATATATACATATATATATATATATATATATGTATATATATATATATATAAATGTCAGATCAAATGATCGCTATACAGTAAACGAATAACTTATTAGAATGAAATCATTTGATGACACTTTAGCTACTTTAGACGTAACGGGGTGTAAAGTAACTGCGTAAAGTAGTAGGGTCGCCGTTACATATAACGGTTCGTTACGTAATATCGGGACACATTGCCAATTACCTAACAATGCGTTACCGACAATTCCGATAACATTCTATTAATACATTTTTGTTTAATCGCGTTGGTCAGATCGCACAATTGTTCTCCGGTTACTCTACCATATTATATAATCTTAATTAATGAATGAAATAATACAATTTATCGCATGATTTGCAGACCAAATATTCTATTATTACAGTGATGGCCAGTAATGATTAACATTTGCATAACATATAATATACCTTTGAATATAAATACTGACCAATACATTATCTTTCTACCCGATGACAATCCATTTAATGAGTTGATGTCAATATTATATATTCTTGTATATTGATTTTAAATCAAATAAATATCATTTAATGTAAATAGAAACATAATTCAGTTTTACTATTTAGTCGAATACAAAATTCTGTAAAGATATATAACCTATAGTAGGTATGTATATCTAAAGATGTTTTGAATAAAAACCAGTATTATATATACTATAACAATATAACTATTCTATTACGTAATTCGTATTCAGAAAAGGGAATTAACTAATGTTAGAGTTTTTTTGAAATCACCACATTAAATTAAAAATAGATTTATAAGCAATATACAAAATGAATGTGAAATGTACGGTCAAATTAATTAATGAATGAAATGCCAATTAATACACTACGGCGTTATGATAGTTATTATAAACATTATATAAGTTAGACAACTAATTATACG
>OZ038316.1:32581410-32703910 GCA_964035775.1 Osedax frankpressi
TATATTATGTTTAAATGAATATTTAAAGTTTTTAATTTAAAATTATTTTCTTTTTTTTTGGTACATTATTATATTATTTATTAAAATATATTATCTGTTGTTTTAAATAGAATGTCTTTGTAATAATTGGATATTAGTTATTGATTAGATTAATCTAGTGACTGAGTTTATCTACACATTTAAGTTATTTTATAAGTTATATAAGTCTATATCGTATATATAAGTCTATATCGTCAGAAAAAGTGTCGATTTTGAAAGTACGTTTTTTAAAAACTATATAAATATACTGACGTAATCGCTTTCTGACAACATTTTACATTAAAAACTACAGGTAATATTTAGAATAATATTAATTTGTATGAAAATTCTTTAAATATTATGCAACAATTTAGAAAATATTTAAATTCAAAACATATAAACTATATAATTATAGTTTTATATAATTATATAACATTATATTTTTATATAATTATACAATACAATATTATTTATATAATTATATAAAATGGAATGCTGAGAATAGTGTATTTATGTGTTTGCAAACTTTATAATAGTTTTAACTTTATAAAGTAATAAACTTCTTAATACACGTATTGTAATTAATTAATTAGTCAATTAGTTCATTTAATTTATACATAGTTTTAACAGAATAATTGTGATCAAATTTTACACGAAAACAATAGAAACAATAATATATGTAAGATTATTATTTTGTATTTATTTATCACTAATCATATGTTAATAAATTAAAGTTTTTTATTTCGGAAAATGTAACAGATGTAATATAAAATTATACAAAATGTAGAATAAGACACTTCCAATTATAAAATTGTATTTAATTTTACATACCAAAATAATCGAATTATATATTTTCTAATGATATTGATAACGGTAAATTTATGGATTTATTCATGTCATATTTCTCCTTAAATACATTTGTTAATATTTATATAGTAACACTAATATAGTAATACTAATATAGTAATACTGATATAGTAATACTGATATAGTAATACTGATATACTAACACTAATATAGTAATACTAATATAGTAATACTAATATAGTAACACTAATATAGTAATACTGATATAGTAATACTGATATAGTAACACTAATATAGTAATACTAATATAGTAACACTAATATAGTAATACTGATATAGTAATACTGATATAGTAACACTAATATAGTAATACTAATATAGTAACACTAATATAGTAATACTGATATAGTAATACTGATATAGTAATACTAATATAGTAACACTAATATAGTAATACTGATATAGCAACACTAATATAGTAATACTAATATAGTAACACTAATATAGTAATACTGATATAGTAACACTAATATAGTAACACTAATATAGTAATACTGATATAGTAATACTGATATAGTAACATTAATATAGTAACACTGATATAGTAACACTAATATAGTAATATTAATATAGTAATACTGATATAGTAACACTAATATAGTAACACTGATATAGTAACACTAATATAGTAATACTAATATAGTAATACTGATATAGTAACACTAATATAGTAACACTGATATAGTAACACTAATATAGTAATACTAATATAGTAATACTGATATAGTAACACTAATATAGTAATACTGATATAGTAACACTAATATAGTAACACTAATATAGTAACACTAATATAGTAATACTGATATAGTAACACTAATATAGTAACACTGATATAGTAACACTAATATAGTAATACTAATATAGTAACACTAATATAGTAACACTAATATAGTAATACTAATATAGTAACACTAATATAGTAATACTGATATAGTAATACTAATATAGTAATACATATATAGTAATACTGATATAGTAACACTAATATAGTAATACTGATATAGTAACACTAATATAGTAATACTGATATAGTAACACTGATATAGTAACACTAATATAGTAATACTGATATAGTAACACTAATATAGTAATACATATATAGTAATACTGATATAGTAATACTAATATAGTAACACTGATATAGTAATACTGATATAGTAACACTAATATAGTAACACTAATATAGTAATACTAATATAGTAATACTGATATAGTAATACTAATATAGTAACACTAATATAGTAATACTGATATAGTAATACTAATATAGTAATACTAATATAGTAACACTGATATAGTAATACTGATATAGTAACACTAATATAGTAATACTGATATAGTAACACTAATATAGTAACACTAATATAGTAATACTGATATAGTAATACTAATATAGTAATACTGATATAGTAATACTAATATAGTAACACTAATATAGTAATACTGATATAGTAATACTAATATAGTAACACTAATATAGTAACACTAATATAGTAATACTGATATAGTAACACTAATATAGTAACACTGATATAGTAACACTAATATAGTAATACTAATATAGTAACACTAATATAGTAACACTAATATAGTAATACTAATATAGTAACACTAATATAGTAATACTGATATAGTAATACTAATATAGTAATACATATATAGTAATACTGATATAGTAACACTAATATAGTAATACTGATATAGTAACACTAATATAGTAATACTGATATAGTAACACTGATATATTAACACTAATATAGTAATACTGATATAGTAACACTAATATAGTAATACTGATATAGTAACACTGATATAGTAACACTAATATAGTAATACTGATATAGTAATACTGATATAGTAACACTAATATAGTAACACTAATATAGTAACACTAATATAGTAACACTAATATAGTAATACTGATATAGTAACACTGATATAGTAATACTGATATAGTAATACTAATATAGTAACACTAATATAGTAATACTGATATAGTAACACTGATATAGTAATACTGATATAGTAATACTAATATAGTAACACTAATATAGTAATACTGATATAGTAACACTAATATAGTAATACTGATATAGTAATACTGATATAGTAATAATGATATAGTAATACTGATATAGTAACACTAATATAGTAATACTGATATAGTAACACTTATATAGTAACACCAATATAGTAACACTAATATAGTAATACTGATATAGTAACACTGATATAGTAATACTGATATAGTAATACTAATATAGTAACACTAATATAGTAATACTGATATAGTAACACTAATATAGTAACACTAATATAGTAATACTGATATAGTAACACTGATATAGTAATACTGATATAGTAATACTAATATAGTAACACTAATATAGTAATACTGATATAGTAACACTAATATAGTAACACTGATATAGTAATACTGATATAGTAACACTAATATAGTAACACTAATATAGTAATACTGATATAGTAACACTAATATAGTAATACTGATATAGTAACACTAATATAGTAAAACCAATATAGTAACACTAATATAGTAATACTGATATAGTAACACTAATATAGTAATACTGATATAGTAATACTAATATAGTAACACTAATATAGTAATACTAATATAGTAATACTGATATAGTAATACTAATATAGTAATACTGATATAGTAACACTAATATAGTAACACTAATATAGTAATACTAATATAGTAACACTGATATAGTAACACTAATATAGTAATACTAATATAGTAATACTAATATAGTAATACTGATATAGTAACACTAATATAGTAATACTGATATAGTAACACTAATATAGTAACACCAATATAGTAACACTAATATAGTAATACTGATATAGTAACACTGATATAGTAATACTGATATAGTAACACTAATATAGTAACACTAATATAGTAATACTGATATAGTAACACTAATATAGTTCCACTGATATAGTAATACTGATATAGTAACACTATTATAGTAACACTAATATATTAATACTGATATAGTAACACTAATATAGTAATACTGATATAGTAACACTAATATAGTAACACCAATATAGTAACACTAATATAGTAATACTGATATAGTAACACTAATATAGTAATACTGATATAGTAATACTAATATAGTAACACTAATATAGTAATACTGATATAGTAACACTGATATAGTAACACTAATATAGTAATACTGATATAGTAATACTGATATAGTAACACTAATATAGTAACACTAATATAGTAACACTAATATAGTAACACTAATATAGTAATACTGATATAGTAACACTGATATAGTAATACTGATATAGTAATACTAATATAGTAACACTAATATAGTAATACTGATATAGTAACACTGATATAGTAATACTGATATAGTAATACTAATATAGTAACACTAATATAGTAATACTGATATAGTAACACTAATATAGTAATACTGATATAGTAATACTGATATAGTAATAATGATATAGTAATACTGATATAGTAACACTAATATAGTAATACTGATATAGTAACACTAATATAGTAACACCAATATAGTAACACTAATATAGTAATACTGATATAGTAACACTGATATAGTAATACTGATATAGTAATACTAATATAGTAACACTAATATAGTAATACTGATATAGTAACACTAATATAGTAACACTAATATAGTAATACTGATATAGTAACACTGATATAGTAATACTGATATAGTAATACTAATATAGTAACACTAATATAGTAATACTGATATAGTAACACTAATATAGTAACACTGATATAGTAATACTGATATAGTAACACTAATATAGTAACACTAATATAGTAATACTGATATAGTAACACTAATATAGTAATACTGATATAGTAACACTAATATAGTAACACCAATATAGTAACACTAATATAGTAATACTGATATAGTAACACTAATATAGTAATACTGATATAGTAATACTAATATAGTAACACTAATATAGTAATACTAATATAGTAATACTGATATAGTAATACTAATATAGTAATACTGATATAGTAACACTAATATAGTAACACTAATATAGTAATACTAATATAGTAACACTGATATAGTAACACTAATATAGTAATACTAATATAGTAATACTAATATAGTAATACTGATATAGTAACACTAATATAGTAATACTGATATAGTAACACTAATATAGTAACACCAATATAGTAACACTAATATAGTAATACTGATATAGTAACACTGATATAGTAATACTGATATAGTAACACTAATATAGTAACACTAATATAGTAATACTGATATAGTAACACTAATATAGTAACACTGATATAGTAATACTGATATAGTAACACTAATATAGTAACACTAATATAGTAATACTGATATAGTAACACTAATATAGTAATACTGATATAGTAACACTAATATAGTAACACCAATATAGTAACACTAATATAGTAATACTGATATAGTAACACTAATATAGTAATACTGATATAGTAATACTAATATAGTAACACTAATATAGTAATACTAATATAGTAATACTAATATAGTAACACTGATATAGTAACACTAATATAGTAATACTAATATAGTAATACTAATATAGTAATACTGATATAGTAACACTAATATAGTAATACTGATATATTAACACTAATATAGTAACACCAATATAGTAACACTAATATAGTAATACTGATATAGTAACACTGATATAGTAATACTGATATACTAACACTAATATAGTAATACTGATATAGTAATACTAATATAGTAATACTAATATAGTAATACTGATATAGTAATACTGATATAGTAATACTGATATAGTAACACTAATATAGTAACACTAATATAGTAATACTGATATAGTAATACTAATATAGTAATACTGATATAGTAATACTAATATAGTAATACTGATATAGTAACACTAATATAGTAATACTAATATAGTAACACTAATATAGTAACACTGATATAGTAACACTAATATAGTAATACTAATATAGTAATACTAATATAGTAATACTAATATAGTAATACTAATATAGTAATACTGATAAAGTAACAGTAATATAGTAATACTAATATAGTAATACTGATATAGTAATACTGATATAGTAACACTAATATAGTAACACTAATATAGTAATACTGATATAGTAATACTAATATAGTAATACTGATATAGTAATACTAATATAGTAATACTGATATAGTAACACTAATATAGTAATACTAATATAGTAACACCAATATAGTAACACTGATATAGTAACACTAATATAGTAATACTAATATAGTAATACTAATATAGTAATACTGATATAGTAACACTAATATAGTAATACTAATATAGTAATACTAATATAGTAATACTGATAAAGTAACAGTAATATAGTAATACTAATATAGTAATACTGATATAGTAACACTAATATAGTAACACTAATATAGTAATACTGATATAGTAATACTAATATAGTAATACTAATATAGTAACACTAATATAGTAACACTAATATAGTAATACTGATATAGTAACACTAATATAGTAATACTAATATAGTAATACTAATATAGTAATACTGATATAGTAACACTAATATAGTAATACTAATATAGTAATACTAATATAGTAATACTGATATAGTAACACAAATATAGTAATACTGATATAGTAATACTAATATAGTAATACTGATATAGTATTACTGATATAGTAATACTGATATAGTAACACTGCTATAGTAATACTGATATAGTAATACTAATATAGTAACACTAATATAGTAATACTGATATAGTAACACTAATATAGTAACACTAATATAGTAATACTGATATAGTAACACTGATATAGTAATACTGATATAGTAATACTAATATAGTAACACTAATATAGTAATACTGATATAGTAACACTAATATAGTAACACTGATATAGTAATACTGATATAGTAACACTAATATAGTAACACTAATATAGTAATACTGATATAGTAACACTAATATAGTAACACCAATATAGTAACACTAATATAGTAATACTGATATAGTAACACTAATATAGTAATACTGATATAGTAATACTAATATAGTAACACTAATATAGTAATACTAATATAGTAATACTGATATAGTAATACTAATATAGTAATACTGATATAGTAACACTAATATAGTAACACTAATATAGTAATACTAATATAGTAACACTGATATAGTAACACTAATATAGTAATACTAATATAGTAATACTAATATAGTAATACTGATATAGTAACACTAATATAGTAATACTGATATAGTAACACTAATATAGTAACACCAATATAGTAACACTAATATAGTAATACTGATATAGTAACACTGATATAGTAATACTGATATAGTAACACTAATATAGTAACACTAATATAGTAATACTGATATAGTAACACTAATATAGTAACACTGATATAGTAATACTGATATAGTAACACTAATATAGTAACACTAATATAGTAATACTGATATAGTAACACTAATATAGTAATACTGATATAGTAACACTAATATAGTAACACCAATATAGTAACACTAATATAGTAATACTGATATAGTAACACTAATATAGTAATACTGATATAGTAACACTAATATAGTAATACTGATATAGTAACACTAATATAGTAATACTGATATAGTAATACTGATATAGTAACACTAATATAGTAACACTAATATAGTAATACTAATATAGTAACACTAATATAGTAATACTAATATAGTAATACTAATATAGTAATACTAATATAGTAACACTGATATAGTAACACTAATATAGTAATACTAATATAGTAATACTAATATAGTAATACTGATATAGTAACACTAATATAGTAATACTGATATATTAACACTAATATAGTAACACCAATATAGTAACACTAATATAGTAATACTGATATAGTAACACTGATATAGTAATACTGATATACTAACACTAATATAGTAATACTGATATAGTAATACTAATATAGTAATACTAATATAGTAATACTGATATAGTAATACTGATATAGTAATACTGATATAGTAACACTAATATAGTAACACTAATATAGTAATACTGATATAGTAATACTAATATAGTAATACTGATATAGTAATACTAATATAGTAATACTGATATAGTAACACTAATATAGTAATACTAATATAGTAACACTAATATAGTAACACTGATATAGTAACACTAATATAGTAATACTAATATAGTAATACTAATATAGTAATACTAATATAGTAATACTAATATAGTAATACTGATAAAGTAACAGTAATATAGTAATACTAATATAGTAATACTGATATAGTAATACTGATATAGTAACACTAATATAGTAACACTAATATAGTAATACTGATATAGTAATACTAATATAGTAATACTGATATAGTAATACTAATATAGTAATACTGATATAGTAACACTAATATAGTAATACTAATATAGTAACACTAATATAGTAACACTGATATAGTAACACTAATATAGTAATACTAATATAGTAATACTAATATAGTAATACTGATATAGTAACACTAATATAGTAATACTAATATAGTAATACTAATATAGTAATACTGATAAAGTAACAGTAATATAGTAATACTAATATAGTAATACTGATATAGTAACACTAATATAGTAACACTAATATAGTAATACTGATATAGTAATACTAATATAGTAATACTAATATAGTAACACTAATATAGTAACACTAATATAGTAATACTGATATAGTAACACTAATATAGTAATACTAATATAGTAATACTAATATAGTAATACTGATATAGTAACACTAATATAGTAATACTAATATAGTAATACTAATATAGTAATACTGATATAGTAACACAAATATAGTAATACTGATATAGTAATACTAATATAGTAATACTGATATAGTATTACTGATATAGTAATACTGATATAGTAACACTAATATAGTAACACTAATATAGTAATACTGATATAGTAACACAAATATAGTAATACTGATATAGTAACACTAATATAGTAACACTGATATAGTAACACTAATATAGTAATACTAATATAGTAACACTAATATAGTAACACTGATATAGTAACACTAATATAGTAATACTGATAAAGTAACACTAATATAGTAATACTAATATAGTAATACTGATATAGTAACACTAATATAGTAATACTAATATAGTAACACTAATATACTAACACTAATATAGTAATACTGATATAGTAATACTGATATAGTAATACTAATATAGTAACACTAATATAGTAATACTGATATAGTAATACTAATATAGTAATACTGATATAGTAATACTAATATAGTAATACTGATATAGTAACACTGATATAGTAATACTGATATAGTAATACTAATATAGTAACACTAATATAGTAATACTGATATAGTAACACTGATATAGTAATACTGATATAGTAATACTGATATAGTAATACTAATATAGTAACACTAATATAGTAATACTGATATAGTAACACTAATATAGTAACACTAATATAGTAATACTGATATAGTAACACTAATATAGTAATACTAATATAGTAATACTAATATAGTAATACTGATATAGTAACACTAATATAGTAATACTAATATAGTAATACTAATATAGTAATACTGATATAGTAACACAAATATAGTAATACTGATATAGTAATACTAATATAGTAATACTGATATAGTAATACTGATATAGTAATACTGATATAGTAATACTGATATAGTAATACTGATATAGTAATACTGATATAGTAATACTAATATAGTAATACTGATATAGTAATACTAATATAGTAACACTAATATAGTAATACTGATATAGTAACACAAATATAGTAATACTGATATAGTAACACTAATATAGTAACACTAATATAGTAATACTGATATAGTAACACTAATATAGTAATACTAATATAGTAACACTAATATAGTAACACTGATATAGTAACACTAATATAGTAATACTGATATAGTAACACTAATATAGTAATACTAATATAGTAATACTGATATAGTTACACTAATATAGTAATACTAATATAGTAACACTAATATACTAACACTAATATAGTAATACTGATATAGTAATACTGATATAGTAATACTAATATAGTAACACTAATATAGTAATACTGATATAGTAATACTAATATAGTAATACTGATATAGTAATACTAATATAGTAATACTGATATAGTAACACTAATATAGTAACACTGATATAGTAACACTAATATAGTAATACTAATATAGTAACACTAATATAGTAAAACTGATATAGTAACACTAATATAGTAATACTGATATAGTAACACTAATATAGTAATACTAATATAGTAATACTGATATAGTAACACTAATATAGTAATACTAATATAGTAACACTAATATACTAACACTAATATAGTAATACTGATATAGTAATACTGATATAGTAATACTAATATAGTAACACTAATATAGTAATACTGATATAGTAATACTAATATAGTAATACTGATATAGTAATACTAATATAGTAATACTGATATAGTAATACTAATATAGTAATACTGATATAGTAATACTAATATAGTAACACTGATATAGTAACACTAATATAGTAATACTAATATAGTAACACTAATATAGTAACACTAATATAGTAACACAAATATAGTAATACTGATATAGTAATACTAATATAGTAATACTGATATAGTAATACTGATATAGTAATACTGATATAGTAACACTAATATAGTAACACTAATATAGTAATACTGATATAGTAACACAAATATAGTAATACTGATATAGTAATACTAATATAGTAATACTGATATAGTAATACTAATATAGTAATACTAATATAGTAACACTAATATAGTAATACTAATATAGTAATACTAATATAGTAATACTAATATAGTAATACTGATATAGTAACACTAATATAGTAATACTAATATAGTAATACTAATATAGTAATACTGATATAGTAACACAAATATAGTAATACTGATATAGTAATACTGATATAGTAACACTAATATAGTAACACTAATATAGTAACACTAATATAGTAATACTAATATAGTAACACAAATATAGTAATACTAATATAGTAATACTAATATAGTAATACTGATATAGTAATACTGATATAGTAACACTAATATAGTAATACTGATATAGTAATACTAATATAGTAATACTGATATAGTAATACTGATATAGTAATACTGATATAGTAACACTAATATAGTAACACTAATATAGTAATACTGATATAGTAACACTAATATAGTAACACTAATATAGTAATACTGATATAGTAATACTAATATAGTAATACTGATATAGTAACACTAATATAGTAATACTAATATAGTAACACAAATATAGTAATACTGATATAGTAATACTAATATAGTAATACTGATATAGTAATACTGATATAGTAATACTGATATAGTAACACTAATATAGTAACACTAATATAGTAACACTAATATAGTAATACTAATATAGTAACACTAATATAGTAATACTAATATAGTAATACTAATATAGTAATACTAATATAGTAATACTGATATAGTAACACTAATATAGTAATACTAATATAGTAATACTAATATAGTAATACTGATATAGTAACACAAATATAGTAATACTGATATAGTAATACTGATATAGTAACACTAATATAGTAACACTAATATAGTAACACTAATATAGTAATACTAATATAGTAACACAAATATAGTAATACTAATATAGTAATACTAATATAGTAATACTAATATAGTAATACTGATATAGTAACACAAATATAGTAATACTGATATAGTAATACTGATATAGTAATACTGATATAGTAATACTGATATAGTAACACTAATATAGTAATACTAATATAGTAATACTGATATAGTAACACTAATATAGTAATACTGATATAGTAATACTGATATAGTAATACTGATATAGTAATACTGATATAGTAATACTGATATAGTAATACTGATATAGTAATACTGATATAGTAATACTGATATAGTAATACTGATATAGTAATACTGATATAGTAATACTGATATAGTAATACTGATATAGTAATACTGATATAGTAATACTAATATAGTAACACTAATATAGTAATACTAATATAGTAATACTGATATAGTAATACTGATATAGTAATACTGATATAGTAATACTAATATAGTAATACTGATATAGTAACACTAATATAGTAATACTAATATAGTAACACAAATATAGTAATACTGATATAGTAATACTAATATAGTAATACTGATATAGTAATACTGATATAGTAATACTGATATAGTAACACTAATATAGTAACACTAATATAGTAACACTAATATAGTAATACTAATATAGTAACACTAATATAGTAATACTAATATAGTAATACTAATATAGTAATACTAATATAGTAATACTGATATAGTAACACTAATATAGTAATACTAATATAGTAACACTAATATAGTAATACTAATATAGTAACACAAATATAGTAATACTAATATAGTAATACTAATATAGTAATACTAATATAGTAATACTGATATAGTAACACAAATATAGTAATACTGATATAGTAATACTGATATAGTAATACTGATATAGTAATACTGATATAGTAACACTAATATAGTAATACTAATATAGTAATACTGATATAGTAACACTAATATAGTAATACTGATATAGTAATACTGATATAGTAATACTGATATAGTAATACTGATATAGTAATACTGATATAGTAATACTGATATAGTAATACTGATATAGTAATACTGATATAGTAATACTGATATAGTAATACTGATATAGTAATACTGATATAGTAATACTAATATAGTAACACTAATATAGTAATACTAATATAGTAATACTGATATAGTAATACTGATATAGTAATACTGATATAGTAATACTGATATAGTAATACTAATATAGTAATACTGATATAGTAACACTAATATAGTAACACTAATATAGTAATACTGATATAGTAATACTGATATAGTAATACTAATATAGTAATACTGATATAGTAACACTAATATAGTAATACTGATATAGTAATACTAATATAGTAATACTGATATAGTAATACTAATATAGTAATACTGATATAGTAATACTGATATAGTAATACTAATATAGTAACACTAATATAGTAACACTAATATAGTAATACTGATATAGTAACACAAATATAGTAATACTAATATAGTAACACAAATATAGTAATACTGATATAGTAACACTAATATAGTAATACTGATATAGTAATACTGATATAGTAATACTAATATAGTAATACTGATATAGTAATACTGATATAGTAATACTGATATAGTAATACTAATATAGTAATACTGATATGGTAATACTGATATAGTAACACTAATATAGTAATACTGATATAGTAATACTGATATAGTAATACTGATATAGTAATACTGATATAGTAATACTGATATAGTAATACTGATATAGTAATACTAATATAGTAACACTAATATAGTAATACTGATATAGTAATACTAATATAGTAACACTGATATAATAATACTGATATAGTAATACTAATATAGTAACACTAATATAGTAATACTAATATAGTAATACTGATATAGTAATACTGATATAGTAACACTAATATAGTAATACTGATATAGTAATACTGATATAGTAATACTGATATAGTAATACTGATATAGTAATACTGATATAGTAACACTAATATAGTAACACTAATATAGTAATACTGATATAGTAATACTGATATAGTAATACTGATATAGTAATACTGATATAGTAATACTGATATAGTAATACTGATATAGTAATACTAATATAGTAATACTGATATAGTAATACTGATATAGTAATACTGATATAGTAATACTGATATAGTAACACTAATATAGTAATACTGATATAGTAATACTGATATAGTAATACTGATATAGTAATACTGATATAGTAACACTAATATAGTAATACTGATATAGTAACACAAATATAGTAACACTAATATAGTAATACTAATATAGTAATACTGATATAGTAATACTGATATAGTAATACTGATATAGTAATACTGATATAGTAATACTGATATAGTAACACTGATATAGTAATACTGATATAGTAATACTGATATAGTAATACTGATATAGTAATACTGATATAGTAATACTGATATAGTAATACTAATATAGTAACACTAATATAGTAATACTAATATAGTAATACTAATATAGTAATACTGATATAGTAACACAAATATAGTAATACTGATATAGTAACACTAATATAGTAATACTGATATAGTAATACTGATATAGTAATACTAATATAGTAATACTGATATAGTAATACTGATATAGTAATACTGATATAGTAATACTGATATAGTAATACTGATATAGTAATACTGATATAGTAATACTAATATAGTAACACTAATATAGTAATACTGATATAGTAATACTAATATAGTAACACTGATATAATAATACTGATATAGTAATACTAATATAGTAACACTAATATAGTAATACTAATATAGTAATACTGATATAGTAATACTGATATAGTAACACTAATATAGTAATACTGATATAGTAATACAGATATAGTAATACTGATATAGTAATACTGATATAGTAACACTAATATAGTAACACTAATATAGTAATACTAATATAGTAATACTGATATAGTAATACTGATATAGTAATACTGATATAGTAATACTGATATAGTAATACTGATATAGTAATACTGATATAGTAACACTGATATAGTAACACTAATATAGTAACACTAATATAGTAACACTAATATAGTAATACTAATATAGTAATACTGATATAGTAATACTGATATTGTAATACTGATATAGTAATACTGATATTGTAATACTGATATAGTAATACTGATATAGTAATACTGATATAGTAATACTGATATAGTAATACTGATATAGTAACACTAATATAGTAACACTAATATAGTAACACTAATATAGTAACACTAATATAATAATACTAATATAGTAATACTGATATAGTAATACTAATATAGTAATACTGATATAGTAATACTGATATAGTAATACTGATATAGTAACACTAATATAGTAATACTGATATAGTAACACTAATATAGTAATACTAATATAGTAATACTGATATAGTAACACTAATATAGTAACACTGATATAGTAATACTAATATAGTAATACTGATATAGTAACACTAATATAGTAATACTAATATAGTAACACTGATATAGTAATACTGATATAGTAATACTGATATAGTAATACTAATATAGTAATACTGATGTAGTAACACTAATATAGTAATACTGATATAGTAACACTAATATAGTAATACTGATATAGTAATACTGATATAGTAATACTAATATAGTAACACTAATATAGTAATACTAATATAGTAATACTGATATAGTAATACTGATATAGTAATACTGATATAGTAATACTGATATAGTAATACTGATATAGTAACACAAATATAGTAATACTGATATAGTAATACTGATATAGTAATACTAATATAGTAATACTGATATAGTAACACTAATATAGTAATACTGATATAGTAATACTAATATAGTAATACTGATATAGTAACGCTAATATAGTAATACTGATATAGTAACACTAATATAGTAACACTAATATAGTAATACTGATATAGTAATACTGATATAGTAATACTGATATAGTAATACTGATATAGTAATACTGATATAGTAACACTGATATAGTAATACTGATATAGTAATACTGATATAGTAACACTAATATAGTAACACTAATATAGTAATACTGATATAGTAATACTGATATAGTAATACTGATATAGTAACACTAATATAGTAACACTAATATAGTAACACTAATATAGTAATACTGATATAGTAATACTGATATAGTAATACTGATATAGTAATACTAATATAGTAATACTGATATAGTAACACTAATATAGTAATACTGATATAGTAATACTGATATAGTAATACTGATATAGTAACACTAATATAGTAACACTAATATAGTAATACTGATATAGTAATACTGATATAGTAATACTGATATAGTAATACTGATATAGTAATACTGATATAGTAATACTGATATAGTAACACTAATATAGTAATACTGATATAGTAACACTGATATAGTAACACTAATATAGTAATACTCATATAGTAATACTGATATAGTAATACTGATATAGTAACACTAATATAGTAACACTAATATAGTAATACTGATATAGTAATACTGATATAGTAATACTGATATAGTAACACTTTTATAGTAATACTGATATAGAAACACTAATATAGTAATACTCATATAGTAATACTGATATAGCAACACTAATATAGTAATACTGATATAGTAATACTGATATAGTAATACTGATATAGTAATACTAATATAGTAACACTAATATAGTAATACTCATATAGTAACACTAATATAGTAATACTCATATAGTAATACTGATATAGTAACACTAATATAGTAATACTGATATAGTAATACTGATATAGTAATACTGATATAGTAACACTAATATAGTAATACTAATATAGTAACACTGATATAGTAATACTAATATAGTAATACTAATATAGTAACACTAATATAGTAATACTGATATAGTAACACTGATATAGTAATACTGATATAGTAATACTGATATAGTAATACTGATATAGTAATACTGATATAGTAATACTGATATAGTAATACTGATATAGTAATACTGATATAGTAATACTGATATAGTAACACTAATATAGTAATACTGATATAGTAATACTGATATAGTAATACTGATATAGTAATACTGATATAGTAACACTAATATAGTAACACTAATATAGTAATACTGATATAGTAATACTGATATAGTAATACTGATATAGTAATACTGATATAGTAATACTGATATAGTAATACTGATATAGTAACACTAATATAGTAATACTGATATAGTAACACTGATATAGTAACACTAATATAGTAATACTGATATAGTAACACTAATATAGTAATACTCATATAGTAATACTGATATAGTACTACTGATATAGTAACACTAATATAGTAATACTGATATAGTAATACTGATATAGTAATGCTAATATAGTAACACTGATATAGTAACACTAATATAGTAATACTGATATAGTAATACCGATATAGTAATACTGATATAGTAATACTGATATAGTAACACTAATATAGTAATACTGATATAGTAATACTGATATAGTAACACTAATATAGTAATACTGATATAGTAACACTAATATAGTAATACTGATATAGTAATACTGATATAGTAACACAAATATAGTAATACTGATATAGAAACACTAATATAGTAATACTCATATAGTAATACTGATATAGTAACACTAATATAGTAATACTGATATAGTAATACTGATATAGTAATACTGATATAGTAATACTAATATAGTAACACTAATATAGTAATACTCATATAGTAACACTAATATAGTAATACTCATATAGTAATACTGATATAGTAACACTAATATAGTAATACTGATATAGTAATACTGATATAGTAATACTGATATAGTAACACTAATATAGTAATACTGATATAGTAACACTGATATAGTAACACTAATATAGTAATACTGATATAGTAACACTAATATAGTAATACTAATATAGTAATACTAATATAGTAATACTGATATAGTAACACAAATATAGTAACACTAATATAGTAATACTGATATAGTAACACTAATATAGTAATACTAATATAGTAATACTAATATAGTAATACTGATATAGTAATACTGATATAGTAACACTAATATAGTAACACTGATATAGTAACACTGATATAGTAACACTAATATAGTAATACTGATATAGTAACACTAATATAGTAACACTGATATAGTAATACTGATATAGTAATACTAATATAGTAATACTGATATAGTAATACTAATATAGTAATACTAATATAGTAATACTAATATAGTAATACTGATATAGTAATACTGATATAGTAACACTGATATAGTAATACTAATATAGTAATACTGATATAGTAATACTGATATAGTAACACTGATATAGTAATACTAATATAGTAATACTGATATAGTAATACTGATATAGTAATACTGATATAGTAATACTGATATAGTAATACTAATATAGTAATACTGATATAGTAACACTAATATAGTAACACTAATATAGTAATACTGATATAGTAATACTGATATAGTAATACTAATATAGTAATACTGATATAGTAACACTAATATAGTAACACTAATATAGTAATACATATAGTAATACTGATATAGTAATACGAATATAGTAATACTGATATAGTAATACTGATATAGTAATACTGATATAGTAATACTGATATAGTAATACTAATATAGTAATACTGATATAGTAACACTTATATAGTAACACTAATAGAGTAATACTGATATAGTAACACAAATATAGTAACACTAATATAGTAATACTAATATAGTAATACTAATATAGTAATACTGATATAGTAACACTAATATAGTAATACTGATATAGTAATACTGATATAGTAATACTGATATAGTAATACTGATATAGTTATACTGATATAGTAATACTGATATAGTAATACTGATATAGTAATACTGATATAGTAATACTGATATAGTAATACTGATATAGTAATACTAATATAGTAATACTGATATAGTAATACTGATATAGTAATACTGATATAGTAATACTGATATAGTAATACTGATATAGTAATACTGATATAGTAATACTAATATAGTAATACTGATATAGTAATACTGATATAGTAATACTGATATAGTAATACTGATATAGTAATACTGATATAGTAATACTGATATAGTAATACTAATATAGTAATACTGATATAGTAATACTGATATAGTAATACTGATATAGTAATACTGATATAGTAACACTAATATAGTAATACTGATATAGTAATACTGATATAGTAATACTAATATAGTAACACTAATATAGTAATACTGATATAGTAACACTAATATAGTAATACTGATATAGTAATACTGATATAGTAACACTAATATAGTAATACTGATATAGTAACACTGATATAGTAATACTAATATAGTAATACTGATATAGTAACACTAATATAGTAATACTGATATAGTAATACTGATATAGTAATACTAATATAGTAACACTAATATAGTAATACTGATATAGTAACACTAATATAGTAATACTGATATAGTAATACTGATATAGTAATACTGATATAGTAATACTAATATAGTAATACTGATATAGTAATACTGATATAGTAATACTGATATAGTAATACTGATATAGTAACACTAATATAGTAATACTGATATAGTAATACTGATATAGTAATACTAATATAGTAACACTAATATAGTAATACTGATACAGTAACACTAATATAGTAATACTGATATAGTAACACTGATATAGTAATACTAATATAGTAATACTGATATAGTAACACTAATATAGTAATACTGATATAGTAATACTGATATAGTAATACTAATATAGTAACACTAATATAGTAATACTGATATAGTAACACTAATATAGTAATACTGATATAGTAACACTGATATAGTAATACTAATATAGTAATACTGATATAGTAACACTAATATAGTAATACTGATATAGTAACACTAATATAGTAATACTGATATAGTAATACTGATATAGTAATACTAATATAGTAACACTAATATAGTAATACTGATATAGTAACACTAATATAGTAATACTGATATAGTAACACTGATATAGTAATACTAATATAGTAATACTGATATAGTAACACTAATATAGTAATACTGATATAGTAACACTAATATAGTAATACTGATATAGTAATACTGATATAGTAATACTAATATAGTAATACTAATATAGTAATACTGATATAGTAACACTAATATAGTAATACTGATATAGTAATACTGATATAGTAATACTGATATAGTAACACTAATATAGTAATACTGATATAGTAATACTGATATAGTAACACAAATATAGTAACACTAATATAGTAATACTAATATAGTAATACTAATATAGTAATACTGATATAGTAATACTGATATAGTAATACTGATATAGTAATACTGATATAGTAATACTGATATAGTAACACTGATATAGTAATACTGATATAGTAATACTGATATAGTAATACTGATATAGTAATACTGATATAGTAATACTGATATAGTAATACTGATATAGTAATACTGATATAGTAATACTAATATAGTAATACTGATATAGTAACACTAATATAGTAACACTGATATAGTAATACTGATATAGTAATACTGATATAGTAATACTGATATAGTAATACTGATATAGTAATACTAATATAGTAATACTGATATAGTAATACTGATATAGTAATACTGATATAGTAACACTAATATAGTAATACTGATATAGTAATACTGATATAGTAACACTGATATAGTAATACTAATATAGTAATACTGATATAGTAATACTGATATAGTAATACTGATATAGTAATACTAATATAGTAATACTGATATAGTAATACTGATATAGTAATACTGATATAGTAATACTAATATAGTAACACTGATATAGTAATACTGATATAGTAATACTGATATAGTAACACTAATATAGTAATACTAATATAGTAATACTGATATAGTAACACAAATATAGTAACACTAATATAGTAATACTAATATAGTAATACTGATATAGTAATACTGATATAGTAATACTGATATAGTAACACTAATATAGTAATACTGATATAGTAATACTAATATAGTAACACTAATATAGTAACACTGATATAGTAATACTAATATAGTAATACTGATATAGTAATACTGATATAGTAATACTGATATAGTAATACTGATATAGTAATACTAATATAGTAACACTGATATAGTAATACTGATATAGTAATACTGATATAGTAACACTGATATAGTAATACTGATATAGTAATACTGATATAGTAACACTAATATAGTAATACTAATATAGTAATTATGATATAGTAACACAAATATAGTAATACTGATATAGTAACACTAATATAGTAATACTGATATAGTAATACTGATATAGTAATACTGATATAGTAACACTAATATAGTAACACTAATATAGTAATACTGATATAGTAACACAAATATAGTAACACTAATATAGTAATACTAATATAGTAATACTAATATAGTAATACTGATATAGTAACACAAATATAGTAATACTGATATAGTAACACTAATATAGTAATACTGATATAGTAATACTGATATAGTAATACTAATATAGTAATACTGATATAGTAATACTGATATAGTAATACTGATATAGTAATACTGATATAGTAATACTGATATAGTAATACTGATATAGTAATACTGATATAGTAATACTGATATAGTAATACTAATATAGTAACACTAATATAGTAATACTGATATAGTAATACTAATATAGTAACACTGATATAATAATACTGATATAGTAATACTAATATAGTAACACTAATATAGTAATACTAATATAGTAATACTGATATAGTAATACTGATATAGTAACACTAATATAGTAATACTGATATAGTAATACTGATATAGTAATACTGATATAGTAATACTGATATAGTAACACTAATATAGTAACACTAATATAGTAATACTAATATAGTAATACTGATATAGTAATACTGATATAGTAATACTGATATAGTAATACTGATATAGTAATACTGATATAGTAATACTGATATAGTAACACTAATATAGTAACACTAATATAGTAACACTAATATAGTAACACTAATATAGTAATACTAATATAGTAATACTGATATAGTAATACTGATATTGTAATACTGATATAGTAATACTGATATAGTAATACTGATATAGTAATACTGATATAGTAATACTGATATAGTAATACTGATATAGTAACACTAATATAGTAACACTAATATAGTAACACTAATATAGTAACACTAATATAGTAATACTAATATAGTAATACTGATATAGTAATACTGATATAGTAATACTGATATAGTAACACTAATATAGTAATACTGATATAGTAACACTAATATAGTAATACTAATATAGTAATACTGATATAGTAACACTAATATAGTAACACTGATATAGTAATACTAATATAGTAATACTGATATAGTAACACTAATATAGTAACACTGATATAGTAACACTAATATAGTAATACTGATATAGTAATACTGATATAGTAATACTGATATAGTAATACTGATATAGTAATACTGATATAGTAACACTAATATAGTAATACTGATATAGTAATACTGATATAGTAATACTAATATAGTAATACTGATATAGTAATACTGATATAGTAATACTGATATAGTAATACTGATATAGTAATACTGATATAGTAATACTGATATAGTAATACTGATATAGTAATACTGATATAGTAATACTAATATAGTAATACTGATATAGTAACACTGATATAGTAATACTGATATAGTAATACTGATATAGTAACACTAATATAGTAATACTGATATAGTAATACTGATATAGTAATACTGATATAGTAATACTGATATAGTAACACTAATATAGTAATACTGATATAGTAACACTAATATAGTAATACTGATATAGTAACACTGATATAGTAATACTAATATAGTAATACTGATATAGTAACACTGATATAGTAATACTGATATAGTAATACTGATATAGTAATACTGATATAGTAATACTGATATAGTAATACTGATATAGTAACACTAATATAGTAATACTGATATAGTAATACTGATATAGTAACACTAATATAGTAACACTAATATAGTAACACTAATATTGTAATACTGATATAGTAACACTGATATAGTAACACTATTATAGTAATACTGATATAGTAATACTGATATAGTAACACTAATATAGTAATACTGATATAGTAATACTGATATAGTAACACTAATATAGTAACACTAATATAGTAACACTAATATTGTAATACTGATATAGTAATACTGATATAGTAATACTGATATAGTAATACTGATATAGTAACACTAATATAGTAATACTGATATAGTAATACTGATATAGTAACACTAATATAGTAACACTAATATAGTAACACTAATATAGTAATACTGATATAGTAATACTGATATAGTAATACTGATATAGTAATACTGATATAGTAATACTGATATAGTAATACTGATATAGTAACACTAATATAGTAATACTGATATTGTAATACTGATATAGTAACACTAATATAGTAATACTGATATAGTAATACTGATATAGTAACACTAATATAGTAACACTAATATAGTAATACTGATATAGTAATACTGATATAGTAATACTGATATAGTAATACTGATATAGTAATACTGATATAGTAATACTGATATAGTAACACTAATATAGTAATACTGATATAGTAACACTGATATAGTAACACTATTATAGTAATACTGATATAGTAACACTAATATAGTAATACTCATATAGTAATACTGATATAGTAATACTGATATAGTAACACTAATATAGTAATACTGATATAGTAATACTGATATAGTAATACTAATATAGTAACACTTATATAGTAACACTAATATAGTAATACTGATATAGTAATACTGATATAGTAATACTGATATAGTAATACTGATATAGTAATACTGATATAGTAATACTAATATAGTAACACTGATATAGTAACACTAATATAGTAATACTGATATAGTAATACTGATATAGTAATACTAATATAGTAACACTGATATAGTAACACTAATATAGTAATACTGATATAGTAATACTGATATAGTAACACTAATATAGTAATACTGATATAGTAATACTGATATAGTAATACTGATATAGTAATACTGATATAGTAACACTAATATAGTAATACTGATATAGTAATACTGATATAGTAACACTAATATAGTAATACTCATATAGTAACACTAATATAGTAATACTCATATAGTAATACTGATATAGTAACACTAATATAGTAATACTGATATAGTAATACTGATATAGTAATACTGATATAGTAATACTGATATAGTAACACTAATATAGTAATACTGATATAGTAATACTGATATAGTAACACTAATATAGTAATACTCATATAGTAACACTAATATAGTAATACTCATATAGTAATACTGATATAGTAACACTAATATAGTAATACTGATATAGTAATACTGATATAGTAACACTAATATAGTAATACTAATATAGTAATACTGATATAGTAATACTAATATAGTAATACTAATATAGTAACACTAATATAGTAATACTGATATAGTAACACTGATATAGTAATACTGATATAGTAATACTGATATAGTAATACTGATATAGTAATACTGATATAGTAATACTGATATAGTAATACTGATATAGTAATACTGATATAGTAATACTGATATAGTAATACTGATATAGTAATACTGATATAGTAATACTGATATAGTAATACTGATATAGTAATACTGATATAGTAATACTGATATAGTAATACTGATATAGTAACACTAATATAGTAATACTGATATAGTAATACTGATATAGTAATACTGATATAGTAATACTGATATAGTAACACTAATATAGTAACACTAATATAGTAATACTGATATAGTAATACTGATATAGTAATACTGATATAGTAATACTGATATAGTAATACTGATATAGTAATACTGATATAGTAACACTAATATAGTAATACTGATATAGTAACACTGATATAGTAACACTAATATAGTAATACTGATATAGTAACACTAATATAGTAATACTCATATAGTAATACTGATATAGTAATACTGATATAGTAACACTAATATAGTAATACTGATATAGTAATACTGATATAGTAATGCTAATATAGTAACACTGATATAGTAACACTAATATAGTAATACTGATATAGTAATACCGATATAGTAATACTGATATAGTAATACTGATATAGTAACACTAATATAGTAATACTGATCTAGTAATACTGATATAGTAACACTAATATAGTAATACTGATATAGTAACACTAATATAGTAATACTGATATAGTAATACTGATATAGTAACACTAATATAGTAATACTGATATAGAAACACTAATATAGTAATACTCATATAGTAATACTGATATAGTAACACTAATATAGTAATACTGATATAGTAATACTGATATAGTAATACTGATATAGTAATACTAATATAGTAACACTAATATAGTAATACTCATATAGTAACACTAATATAGTAATACTCATATAGTAATACTGATATAGTAACACTAATATAGTAATACTGATATAGTAATACTGATATAGTAACACTAATATAGTAACACTGATATAGTAATACTCATATAGTAACACTAATATAGTAATACTGATATAGTAACACTAATATAGTAACACTAATATAGTAATACTGATATAGTAACACAAATATAGTAACACTAATATAGTAATACTCATATAGTAACACAAATATAGTAATACTGATATAGTAATACTAATATAGTAATTCTCATATAGTAATACTGATATAGTAACACTAATATAGTAATACTGATATAGTAATACTGATATAGTAATACTGATATAGTAACACTAATATAGTAATACTGATATAGTAACACTAATATAGTAATACTGATATAGTAATACTGATATAGTAATACTGATATAGTAATACTGATATAGTAATACTGATATAGTAATACTGATATAGTAACACTAATATAGTAATACTGATATAGTAATACTGATATAGTAATACTGATATAGTAACACTAATATAGTAATACTGATATAATAATACTGATATAGTAATACTGATATAGTAATACTGATATAGTAATACTAATATAGTAATACTGATATAGTAACACTAATATAGTAATACTGATATAGTAATACTGATATAGTAACACTAATATAGTAACACTAATATAGTAATACTGATATAGTAATACTGATATAGTAATACTGATATAGTAATACTGATATAGTAATACTGATATAGTAATACTAATATAGTAATACTGATATAGTAATACTGATATAGTAATACTGATATAGTAATACTGATATAGTAACACTAATATAGTAATACTGATATAGTAATACTAATATAGTAATACTGATATAGTAATACTGATATAGTAATACTAATATAGTAACACTAATATAGTAACACTAATATAGTAATACTCATATAGTAATACTGATATAGTAACACTAATATAGTAATACTGATATAGTAATACTAATATAGTAACACTAATATAGTAATACTCATATAGTAACACTAATATAGTAATACTCATATAGTAATACTGATATAGTAACACTAATATAGTAATACTGATATAGTAATACTGATATAGTAATACTGATATAGTAACACTAATATAGTAATACTGATATAGTAACACTGATATAGTAACACTAATATAGTAATACTGATATAGTAATACTGATATAGTAATACTGATATAGTAATACTGATATAGTAACACTAATATAGTAACACTAATATAGTAATACTGATATAGTAACACAAATATAGTAACACTAATATAGTAATACTAATATAGTAATACTAATATAGTAATACTGATATAGTAACACTAATATAGTAATACTCATATAGTAATACTCATATAGTAACACTAATATAGTAATACTGATATAGTAATACTGATATAGTAATACTGATATAGTAACACTAATATAGTAATACTGATATAGTAATACTGATATAGTAACACTAATATAGTAATACTGATATAGTAATACTGATATAGTAATACTGATATAGTAATACTGATATAGTAACACTAATATAGTAATACTGATATAGTAATACTAATATAGTAATACTGATATAGTAATACTGATATAGTAATACTGATATAGTAATACTGATATAGTAATACTAATATAGTAACACTAATAAAGTAATACTGATAGAGTAACTCTAATATAGTAATACTGATATAGTAACATTGATATAGTAATACTGATATAGTAATAATGATATAGTAATACTGATATAGTAATACTGATATAGTAACACTAATATAGTAATACTGATATAGTAATACTGATACAGTAATACTGATATAGTAATACTGATATAGTAAAGCTGATATAGTAATACTGATATAGTAATACTGATATAGTAACACTGATATAGTAATACTAATATAGTAACACTGATATAGTAATACTGATAGAGTAACACTAATATAGTAATACTGATATAGTAATACTGATATAGTAATACTGATATAGTAATACTGATATAGTAATACTGATATAGTAACACTGATATAGTAATACTGATAGAGTAACACTAATATAGTAATACTGATATAGTAATACTGATATAGTAATACTGATATAGTAATACTGATATAGTAACACTGATATAGTAATACTGATATAGTAATACTAATATAGTAACACTGATATAGTAATACTGATATAGTAACACTAATATAGTAATACTGATATAGTAATACTGATATAGTAATACTGATATAGTAACACTAATATAGTAATACTGATATAGTAATACTGATATAGTAACACTAATATAGTAACACTAATATAGTAATACTGATATAGTAATACTGATATAGTAACACTAATATAGTAATACTGATATAGTAATACTGATATAGTAATACTGATATAGTAATACTGATATAGTAATACTGATATAGTAATACTGATATAGTAATACTGATATAGTAACACTAATATAGTAATACTGATATAGTAATACTGATATAGTAATACTGATATAGTAATACTGATATAGTAATACTGATATAGTAATACTGATATAGTAATACTGATATAGTAACACTGATATAGTAATACTGATATAGTAACACTAATATAGTAATACTGATATAGTAATACTGATATAGTAATACTGATATAGTAATACTAATATAGTAATACTGATATAGTAATACTAATATAGTAATACTGATATAGTAATACTGATATAGTAACACTGATATAGTACTACTGATAGAGTAACACTAATATAGTAATACTGATATAGTAATACTGATATAGTAACACTAATATAGTAATACTGATATAGTAACACTAATATAGTAATACTGATATAGTAATACTGATATAGTAATACTAATATAGTAATACTGATATAGTAATACTGATATAGTAATACTGATATAGTAACACTAATATAGTAATACTGATATAGTAACACTAATATAGTAATACTGATATAGTAATACTGATATAGTAATACTAATATAGTAATACTGATATAGTAATACTGATATAGTAATACTGATATAGTAACACTAATATAGTAATACTGATATAGTAACACTAATATAGTAATACTGATATAGTAATACTGATATAGTAATACTGATATAGTAACACTGATATAGTAATACTGATAGAGTAACACTAATATAGTAATACTGATATAGTAATACTGATATAGTAACACTAATATAATAATACTGATATAGTAACACTAATATAGTAATACTGATATAGTAATACTGATATAGTAATACTAATATAGTAATACTAATATAGTAATACTGATATAGTAATACTGATATAGTAACACTAATATAGTAATACTGATATAGTAACACTAATATAGTAATACTGATATAGTAATACTGATATAGTAATACTAATATAGTAATACTAATATAGTAACACTAATATAGTAATACTGATATAGTAATACTGATATAGTAACACTAATATAGTAATACTGATATAGTAACACTAATATAGTAATACTGATATAGTAATACTGATATAGTAACACTAATATAGTAACACTAATATAGTAATACTAATATAGTAACACTGATATAGTAATACTGATAGAGTAACACTAATATAGTAATACTGATATAGTAATACTGATATAGTAATACTGATATAGTAATACTGATATAGTAATACTGATATAGTAACACTAATATAGTAATACTGATATAGTAATACTGATATAGTAATACTGATATAGTAATACTGATATAGTAATACTGATATAGTAATACTGATATAGTAATACTGATATAGTAACACTGATATAGTAACACTAATATAGTAATACTAATATAGTAATACTGATATAGTAATACTGATATAGTAACACTAATATAGTAACACTAATATAGTAATACTAATATAGTAACACTGATATAGTAATACTGATAGAGTAACACTAATATAGTAATACTGATATAGTAATACTGATATAGTAACACTAATATAGTAATACTCATATAGTAATACTGATATAGTAATACTGATATAGTAACACTAATATAGTAATACTGATATAGTAACACTAATATAGTAATACTGATATAGTAATACTGATATAGTAACACTAATATAGTAACACTAATATAGTAATACTAATATAGTAACACTGATATAGTAATACTGATAGAGTAACACTAATATAGTAATACTGATATAGTAATACTGATATAGTAATACTGATATAGTAATACTGATATAATAATACTGATATAGTAACACTAATATAGTAATACTCATATAGTAATACTGATATAGTAATACTGATATAGTAACACTGATATAGTAACACTAATATAGTAATACTAATATAGTAATACTGATATAGTAATACTGATATAGTAATACTAATATAGTAATACTGATATAGTAATACTAATATAGTAACACTAATATAGTAATACTGATAGAGTAACACTAATATAGTAATACTGATATAGTAATACTGATATAGTAATACTGATATAGTAATACTGATATAGTAACACTAATATAGTAATACTGATATAGTAATACTGATATAGTAATACTAATATAGTAATACTGATATAGTAATACTGATATAGTAATACTGATATAGTAATACTGATATAGTAATACTGATATAGTAACACTAATATAGTAATACTGATAGAGTAATACTGATATAGTAATACTGATATAGTAACACTAATATAGTAATACTGATAGAGTAATACTGATATAGTAATACTGATATAGTAATACTGATATAGTAATACTGATATAGTAATACTGATATAGTAATACTGATATAGTAATACTGATATAGTAACACTAATATAGTAATACTGATATAGTAACACTGATATAGTAACACTAATATAGTAATACTGATATAGTAATACTGATATAGTAATACTGATATAGTAACACTAATATAGTAACACTAATATAGTAACACTAATATAGTAATACTGATATAGTAACACTAATATAGTAATACTGATATAGTAACACTAATATAGTAATACTGATATAGTAATACTGATATAGTAATACTGATATAGTAATACTGATATAGTAATACTGATATAGTAACACTAATATAGTAATACTGATATAGTAATACTGATATAGTAATACTGATAGAGTAATACTGATATAGTAATACTAATATAGTAATACTGATATAGTAATACTGATATAGTAATACTGATATAGTAATACTGATATAGTAACACTAATATAGTAATACTGATATAGTAATACTGATATAGTAATACTGATATAGTAATACTGATATAGTAATACTGATATACTAACACTAATATAGTAATACTGATATAGTAATACTGATATAGTAATACTGATATAGTAACACTAATATAGTAATACTGATATAGTAACACTGATATAGTAATACTAATATAGTAACACTAATATAGTAATACTGATAGAGTAACACTAATATAGTAATACTGATATAGTAATACTGATATAGTAATACTAATATAGTAATACTGATATAGTAATACTGATATAGTAACACTAATATAGTAATACTGATATAGTAATACTGATATAGTAATACTGATATAGTAATACTGATATAGTAATACTGATATAGTAATACTGATATAGTAATACTGATATAGTAATACTGATATAGTAATACTGATATAGTAATACTGATATAGTAATACTGATATAGTAATACTGATATAGTAATACTGATATAGTAATACTGATATAGTAATACTGATATAGTAATACTGATATAGTAATACTGATATAGTAATACTGATATAGTAATACTGATATAGTAATACTGATATAGTAATACTGATATAGTAATACTGATATAGTAATACTGATATAGTAATACTGATATAGTAATACTGATATAGTAATACTGATATAGTAATACTGATATAGTAATACTGATATAGTAATACTGATATAGTAATACTGATATAGTAATACTGATATAGTAATACTGATATAGTAATACTGATATAGTAATACTGATATAGTAATACTGATATAGTAATACTGATATAGTAATACTGATATAGTAATACTGATATAGTAATACTGATATAGTAATACTGATATAGTAATACTGATATAGTAATACTGATATAGTAATACTGATATAGTAATACTGATATAGTAATACTGATATAGTAATACTGATATAGTAATACTGATATAGTAATACTGATATAGTAATACTGATATAGTAATACTGATATAGTAATACTGATATAGTAATACTGATATAGTAATACTGATATAGTAATACTGATATAGTAATACTGATATAGTAATACTGATATAGTAATACTGATATAGTAATACTGATATAGTAATACTGATATAGTAATACTGATATAGTAATACTGATATAGTAATACTGATATAGTAATACTGATATAGTAATACTGATATAGTAATACTGATATAGTAATACTGATATAGTAATACTGATATAGTAATACTGATATAGTAATACTGATATAGTAATACTGATATAGTAATACTGATATAGTAATACTGATATAGTAATACTGATATAGTAATACTGATATAGTAATACTGATATAGTAACACTAATATAGTAATACTGATATAGTAACACTGATATAGTAACACTAATATAGTAATACTGATATAGTAATACTGATATAGTAATACTGATATAGTAATACTGATATAGTAATACTGATATAGTAATACTGATATAGTAACACTAATATAGTAATACTGATATAGTAATACTGATATAGTAATACTGATATAGTAATACTGATATAGTAATACTGATAGAGTAATACTAATATAGTAATACTAATATAGTAATACTGATATAGTAATACTGATATAGTAATACTGATATAGTAATACTGATATAGTAATACTGATATACTAACACTAATATAGTAATACTGATATAGTAATACTGATATAGTAATACTGATATAGTAATACTAATATAGTAATACTGATATAGTAACACTGATATAGTAATACTAATATAGTAACACTAATTTAGTAATACTGATAGAGTAACACTAATATAGTAATACTGATATAGTAATACTGATATAGTAATACTAATATAGTAATACTGATATAGTAATACTGATATAGTAACACTGATATAGTAATACTGATATAGTAATACTGATATAGTAATACTGATATAGTAATACTGATATAGTAACACTGATATAGTAATACTGATATAGTAACACTGATATAGTAATACTGATATAGTAATACTGATATAGTAATACTGATATAGTAATACTGATATAGTAATACTGATATAGTAATACTGATATAGTAATACTGATATAGTAATACTGATATAGTAATACTGATATAGTAATACTGATATAGTAATACTGATATAGTAATACTGATATAGTAATACTGATATAGTAATACTGATATAGTAACACTAATATAGTAATACTGATATAGTAATACTGATATAGTAATACTGATATAGTAACACTAATATAGTAATACTAATATAGTAACACTGATATAGTAATACTAATATAGTAATACTGATATAGTAATACTGATATAGTAATACTAATATAGTAATACTGATATAGTAATACTGATATAGTAATACTGATATAGTAATACTGATATAGTAATACTGATAGAGTAATACTAATATAGTAATACTGATATAGTAATACTGATATAGTAATACTGATATAGTAATACTGATATAGTAATACTGATATAGTAATACTGATATAGTAATACTGATATAGTAATACTGATATAGTAATACTGATATAGTAATACTGATATAGTAATACTGATATAGTAATACTGATATAGTAATACTGATATAGTAATACTGATATAGTAATACTGATATAGTAACACTAATATAGTAATACTGATATAGTAACACTGATATAGTAACACTAATATAGTAATACTGATATAGTAATACTGATATAGTAATACTGATATAGTAATACTGATATAGTAATACTGATATAGTAATACTGATATAGTAATACTAATATAGTAATACTGATATAGTAATACTGATATAGTAATACTGATATAGTAATACTGATATAGTAATACTGATATAGTAATACTGATAGAGTAATACTAATATAGTAATACTAATATAGTAATACTGATATAGTAATACTGATATAGTAATACTGATATAGTAATACTGATATAGTAACACTAATATAGTAATACTGATATAGTAATACTGATATAGTAATACTGATATAGTAATACTGATATAGTAATACTGATATACTAACACTAATATAGTAATACTGATATAGTAATACTGATATAGTAATACTGATATAGTAACACTAATATAGTAATACTGATATAGTAACACTGATATAGTAATACTAATATAGTAACACTAATATAGTAATACTGATAGAGTAACACTAATATAGTAATACTGATATAGTAACACTGATATAGTAATACTGATATAGTAATACTGATATAGTAATACTGATATAGTAATACTGATATAGTAATACTGATATAGTAACACTAATATAGTAATACTGATATAGTAACACTAATATAGTAATACTGATATAGTAATACTGATATAGTAATACTGATATAGTAATACTGATATAGTAATACTGATATAGTAATACTGATATAGTAATACTGATATAGTAATACTGATATAGTAATACTGATATAGTAATACTGATATAGTAATACTGATATAGTAATACTGATATAGTAATACTGATATAGTAACACTAATATAGTAATACTGATAGAGTAATACTGATATAGTAATACTGATATAGTAATACTGATATAGTAATACTGATATAGTAATACTGATATAGTAATACTGATATAGTAATACTGATATAGTAATACTGATATAGTAATACTGATATAGTAATACTGATATAGTAATACTGATATAGTAATACTGATATAGTAATACTGATATAGTAATACTGATATAGTAATACTGATATAGTAATACTGATATAGTAATACTGATATAGTAATACTGATATAGTAACACTAATATAGTAATACTGATATAGTAACACTGATATAGTAACACTAATATAGTAATACTGATATAGTAATACTGATATAGTAATACTGATATAGTAATACTGATATAGTAATACTGATATAGTAATACTGATATAGTAATACTGATATAGTAATACTGATATAGTAATACTGATATAGTAATACTGATATAGTAACACTAATATAGTAATACTGATATAGTAATACTGATATAGTAATACTGATAGAGTAATACTGATATAGTAATACTAATATAGTAATACTGATATAGTAATACTGATATAGTAATACTGATATAGTAATACTGATATAGTAACACTAATATAGTAATACTGATAGAGTAATACTGATATAGTAATACTGATATAGTAACACTAATATAGTAATACTGATAGAGTAATACTGATATAGTAATACTGATATAGTAACACTAATATAGTAATACTGATATAGTAACACTGATATAGTAACACTAATATAGTAATACTGATATAGTAATACTGATATAGTAATACTGATATAGTAACACTAATATAGTAACACTAATATAGTAACACTAATATAGTAATACTGATATAGTAACACTAATATAGTAATACTGATATAGTAACACTAATATAGTAATACTGATATAGTAATACTGATATAGTAACACTAATATAGTAACACTAATATAGTAACACTAATATAGTAACACTAATATAGTAATACTGATATAGTAACACTAATATAGTAATACTGATAGAGTAATACTGATATAGTAATACTGATATAGTAACACTAATATAGTAATATTGATAGAGTAATACTGATATAGTAATACTGATATAGTAACACTAATATAGTAATACTGATATAGTAACACTGATATAGTAACACTAATATAGTAATACTGATATAGTAATACTGATATAGTAATACTGATATAGTAACACTAATATAGTAACACTAATATAGTAACACTAATATAGTAATACTGATATAGTAACACTAATATAGTAATACTGATATAGTAACACTAATATAGTAATACTGATATAGTAATACTGATATAGTAATACTGATATAGTAATACTGATATAGTAATACTGATATAGTAATACTGATATAGTAATACTGATATAGTAATACTGATATAGTAATACTGATATAGTAATACTGATATAGTAATACTGATAGAGTAATACTGATATAGTAATACTAATATAGTAATACTGATATAGTAATACTGATATAGTAATACTGATATAGTAATACTGATATAGTAACACTAATATAGTAATACTGATATAGTAATACTGATATAGTAATACTGATATACTAACACTAATATAGTAATACTGATATAGTAATACTGATATAGTAATACTGATATAGTAACACTAATATAGTAATACTGATATAGTAACACTGATATAGTAATACTAATATAGTAACACTAATATAGTAATACTGATAGAGTAACACTAATATAGTAATACTGATATAGTAATACTGATATAGTAATACTAATATAGTAATACTGATATAGTAATACTGATATAGTAACACTGATATAGTAATACTGATATAGTAATACTGATATAGTAATACTGATATAGTAATACTGATATAGTAACACTGATATAGTAATACTGATATAGTAACACTGATATAGTAATACTGATATAGTAATACTGATATAGTAATACTGATATAGTAATACTGATATAGTAATACTGATATAGTAATACTGATATAGTAATACTGATATAGTAATACTGATATAGTAATACTGATATAGTAACACTAATATAGTAATACTGATATAGTAATACTGATATAGTAACACTAATATAGTAATACTGATATAGTAATACTGATATAGTAACACTAATATAGTAATACTGATATAGTAATACTGATATAGTAATACTGATATAGTAATACTGATATAGTAATACTGATATAGTAATACTGATATAGTAATACTGATATAGTAATACTGATATAGTAATACTGATATAGTAATACTGATATAGTAATACTGATATAGTAATACTGATATAGTAATACTGATATAGTAACACTAATATAGTAATACTGATATAGTAATACTGATATAGTAACACTAATATAGTAATACTGATATAGTAATACTGATATAGTAATACTGATATAGTAATACTGATATAGTAACACTGATATAGTAATACTGATATAGTAACACTGATATAGTAATACTGATATAGTAATACTGATATAGTAACACTAATATAGTAATACTGATATAGTAATACTGATATAGTAACACTAATATAGTAATACTGATATAGTAATACTGATATAGTAACACTAATATAGTAATACTGATATAGTAATACTGATATAGTAATACTGATATAGTAATACTGATATAGTAACACTGATATAGTAATACTGATATAGTAATACTGATATAGTAATACTGATATAGTAATACTGATATAGTAATACTGATATAGTAATACTGATATAGTAATACTGATATAGTAATACTGATATAGTAATACTGATATAGTAATACTGATATAGTAATACTGATATAGTAATACTGATATAGTAATACTGATATAGTAATACTGATATAGTAACACTGATATAGTAATACTGATATAGTAATACTGATATAGTAATACTGATATAGTAATACTGATATAGTAACACTAATATAGTAATACTGATATAGTAATACTGATATAGTAATACTGATATAGTAATACTGATATAGTAATACTGATATAGTAATACTGATATAGTAATACTGATATAGTAATACTGATATAGTAATACTGATATAGTAATACTGATATAGTAATACTGATATAGTAATACTGATATAGTAATACTGATATAGTAATACTGATATAGTAATACTGATATAGTAATACTGATATAGTAATACTGATATAGTAACACTGATATAGTAATACTGATATAGTAATACTGATATAGTAATACTGATATAGTAATACTGATATAGTAACACTAATATAGTAATACTGATATAGTAATACTGATATAGTAATACTGATATAGTAACACTAATATAGTAATACTGATATAGTAACACTAATATAGTAATACTGATAGAGTAATACTGATATAGTAATACTGATATAGTAATACTGATATAGTAATACTGATATAGTAATACTGATATAGTAATACTGATATAGTAATACTGATATAGTAATACTGATATAGTAATACTGATATAGTAATACTGATATAGTAATACTGATATAGTAATACTGATATAGTAATACTGATATAGTAATACTGATATAGTAATACTGATATAGTAATACTGATATAGTAATACTGATATAGTAATACTGATATAGTAATACTGATATAGTAACACTAATATAGTAATACTGATATAGTAACACTGATATAGTAACACTAATATAGTAATACTGATATAGTAATACTGATATAGTAATACTGATATAGTAATACTGATATAGTAATACTGATATAGTAATACTGATATAGTAATACTGATATAGTAATACTGATATAGTAATACTGATATAGTAACACTAATATAGTAATACTGATATAGTAATACTGATATAGTAATACTGATAGAGTAATACTGATATAGTAATACTAATATAGTAATACTGATATAGTAATACTGATATAGTAATACTGATATAGTAATACTGATATAGTAACACTAATATAGTAATACTGATAGAGTAATACTGATATAGTAATACTGATATAGTAACACTAATATAGTAATACTGATAGAGTAATACTGATATAGTAATACTGATATAGTAATACTGATATAGTAATACTGATATAGTAATACTGATATAGTAATACTGATATAGTAATACTGATATAGTAATACTGATATAGTAATACTGATATAGTAATACTGATATAGTAATACTGATATAGTAATACTGATATAGTAACACTAATATAGTAATACTGATATAGTAACACTGATATAGTAACACTAATATAGTAATACTGATATAGTAATACTGATATAGTAATACTGATATAGTAACACTGATATAGTAACACTAATATAGTAACACTAATATAGTAATACTGATATAGTAACACTAATATAGTAATACTGATATAGTAACACTAATATAGTAATACTGATATAGTAATACTGATATAGTAATACTGATATAGTAATACTGATATAGTAATACTGATATAGTAACACTAATATAGTAATACTGATATAGTAATACTGATATAGTAATACTGATAGAGTAATACTGATATAGTAATACTGATATAGTAATACTGATATAGTAATACTGATATAGTAATACTGATATAGTAATACTAATATAGTAATACTGATATAGTAATACTGATATAGTAATACTGATATAGTAATACTAATATAGTAATACTAATATAGTAACACTGATATAGTAATACTGATATAGTAATACTGATATAGTAATACTAATATAGTAATACTGATATAGTAATACTGATATAGTAATACTGATATAGTAATACTAATATAGTAATACTAATATAGTAACACTGATATAGTAATACTGATATAGTAATACTGATATAGTAATACTAATATAGTAACACTGATATAGTAATACTGATATAGTAATACTGATATAGTAATACTAATATAGTAATACTGATATAGTAATACTAATATAGTAATACTGATATAGTAATACTGATATAGTAACACTAATATAGTAATACTGATATAGTAATACTGATATAGTAATACTGATATAGTAATACTGATATAGTAATACTGATATACTAACACTAATATAGTAATACTGATATAGTAATACTGATATAGTAATACTGATATAGTAACACTAATATAGTAATACTGATATAGTAACACTGATATAGTAATACTAATATAGTAACACTAATATAGTAATACTGATAGAGTAACACTAATATAGTAATACTGATATAGTAATACTGATATAGTAATACTAATATAGTAATACTGATATAGTAATACTGATATAGTAACACTGATATAGTAATACTGATATAGTAATACTGATATAGTAATACTGATATAGTAATACTGATATAGTAACACTAATATAGTAATACTGATATAGTAACACTGATATAGTAATACTGATATAGTAATACTGATATAGTAATACTGATATAGTAATACTGATATAGTAATACTGATATAGTAATACTGATATAGTAATACTGATATAGTAATACTGATATAGTAATACTGATATAGTAATACTGATATAGTAATACTGATATAGTAATACTGATATAGTAATACTGATATAGTAATACTGATATAGTAATACTGATATAGTAATACTGATATAGTAATACTGATATAGTAATACTGATATAGTAATACTGATATAGTAATACTGATATAGTAATACTGATATAGTAATACTGATATAGTAATACTGATATAGTAATACTGATATAGTAATACTGATATAGTAATACTGATATAGTAATACTGATATAGTAATACTGATATAGTAATACTGATATAGTAATACTGATATAGTAATACTGATACAGTAATACTGATATAGTAATACTGATATAGTAATACTGATATAGTAATACTGATATAGTAATACTGATATAGTAATACTGATATAGTAATACTGATATAGTAATACTGATATAGTAACACTAATATAGTAATACTGATATAGTAACACTGATATAGTAATACTGATATAGTAATACTGATATAGTAATACTGATATAGTAATACTGATATAGTAACACTAATATAGTAATACTGATATAGTAATACTGATATAGTAATACTGATATAGTAATACTGATATAGTAATACTGATATAGTAATACTGATATAGTAATACTGATATAGTAATACTGATATAGTAATACTGATATAGTAATACTGATATAGTAATACTGATATAGTAATACTGATATAGTAATACTGATATAGTAATACTGATATAGTAATACTGATATAGTAATACTGATATAGTAATACTGATATAGTAATACTGATATAGTAATACTGATATAGTAATACTGATATAGTAATACTGATATAGTAATACTGATATAGTAATACTGATATAGTAATACTGATATAGTAATACTGATATAGTAATACTGATATAGTAATACTGATATAGTAATACTGATATAGTAACACTAATATAGTAATACTGATATAGTAACACTGATATAGTAACACTAATATAGTTATACTGATATAGTAATACTGATATAGTAATACTGATATAGTAATACTGATATAGTAACACTAATATAGTAATACTGATATAGTAATACTGATATAGTAATACTGATATAGTAATACTGATATAGTAATACTGATAGAGTAATACTAATATAGTAATACTAATATAGTAATACTGATATAGTAATACTGATATAGTAATACTGATATAGTAATACTGATATAGTAACACTAATATAGTAATACTGATATAGTAATACTGATATAGTAATACTGATATAGTAATACTGATATAGTAATACTGATATACTAACACTAATATAGTAATACTGATATAGTAATACTGATATAGTAATACTGATATAGTAACACTAATATAGTAATACTGATATAGTAATACTGATATAGTAATACTGATATAGTAATACTGATATAGTAATACTGATATAGTAATACTGATATAGTAATACTGATATAGTAATACTGATATAGTAATACTGATATAGTAATACTGATATAGTAATACTGATATAGTAACACTAATATAGTAATACTGATAGAGTAATACTGATATAGTAATACTGATATAGTAATACTGATATAGTAATACTGATATAGTAACACTAATATAGTAATACTGATAGAGTAATACTGATATAGTAATACTGATATAGTAATACTGATATAGTAATACTGATATAGTAATACTGATATAGTAATACTGATATAGTAATACTGATATAGTAATACTGATATAGTAATACTGATATAGTAATACTGATATAGTAATACTGATATAGTAATACTGATATAGTAATACTGATATAGTAATACTGATATAGTAATACTGATATAGTAACACTAATATAGTAATACTAATATAGTAACACTAATATAGTAATACTGATATAGTAATACTGATATAGTAATACTGATATAGTTATACTGATATAGTAATACTGATATAGTAATACTGATATAGTAACACTAATATAGTAATACTGATATAGTAATACTGATATAGTAATACTGATATAGTAATACTGATATAGTAACACTAATATAGTAATACTGATATAGTAATACTGATATAGTAATACTGATATAGTAATACTGATATAGTAATACTGATATAGTAATACTGATATAGTAAAACTAATATTGTAATACTGATATAGTAATACTGATATACTAACACTAATATAGTAACACTAATATAGTAATACTAATATAGTAATACTGATATAGTAATACTGATATAGTAATACTAATATAGTAACACTAATATAGTAATACTGATAGAGTAACACTAATATAGTAATACTGATATAGTAACACTGATATAGTAATACTGATATAGTAATACTGATATACTAACACTAATATAGTAATACTGATATAGTAATACTGATATAGTAATACTGATATAGTAACACTAATATAGTAATACTGATAGAGTAACACTAATATAGTAATACTGATATAGTAATACTGATATAGTAACACTGATATAGTAATACTAATATAGTAATACTGATATAGTAATACTGATATACTAACACTAATATAGTAATACTGATATAGTAATACTAATATAGTAACAATAATATAGTAATACTGATATAGTAATACTGATATAGTAATACTGATATAGTAATACTGATATAGTAATACTGATATAGTAATACTGATATAGTAATACTGATATAGTAATACTGATATAGTAATACTGATATAGTAATACTGATATAGTAATACTGATATAGTAATACTGATATAGTAATACTGATATAGTAATACTGATATAGTAATACTGATATAGTAATACTGATATAGTAATACTGATATAGTAATACTGATATAGTAATACTGATATAGTAATACTGATATAGTAATACTGATATAGTAACACTAATATAGTAATACTGATATAGTAACACTGATATAGTAATACTGATATAGTAATACTGATATAGTAATACTAATATAGTAACACTAATATAGTAATACTGATATAGTAACACTGATATAGTAATACTGATAGAGTAACACTAATATAGTAATACTGATATAGTAATACTAATATAGTAATACTGATATAGTAATACTGATATAGTAATACTGATATAGTAATACTGATATAGTAATACTGATATAGTAATACTGATATAGTAATACTGATATAGTAATACTGATATAGTAATACTGATATAGTAACACTAATATAGTAATACTGATATAGTAATACTAATATAGTAACAATAATATAGTAATACTGATATAGTAATACTGATATAGTAATACTGATATAGTAATACTGATATAGTAATACTGATATAGTAATACTGATATAGTAATAATAATATAGTAATACTGATATACTAACACTAATATAGTAATACTGATATAGTAACACTAATATAGTAACACTAATATAGTAATACTGATATAGTAACACTAATATAGTAATACTGATATAGTAATAATAATATAGTAATACTGATATACTAACACTAATATAGTAATACTAATATAGTAACACTAATATAGTAATACTAATATAGTAATACTTATATAGTAATACTGATATAGTAATACTGATATAGTAATAATAATATAGTAATACTGATATACTAACACTAATATAGTAATACTAATATAGTAACACTAATATAGTAATACTAATATAGTAATACTGATATAGTAATACTAATATAGTAACACTAATATAGTAATACTGATATGGTAATACTGATATAGTAATACTGATATAGTAATACTGATATAGTAATAATAATATAGTAATACTGATATACTAACACTAATATAGTAATACTAATATAGTAACACTAATATAGTAATACTAATATAGTAACACTAATATAGTAATACTGATATAGTAATACTGATATAGTAATACTAATATAGTAATACTGATATAGTAATACTAATATAGTAATACTGATATAGTAATACTAATATAGTAACACTAATATAGTAATACTGATATAGTAATACTGATATAGTAATACTGATATAGTAATAATGATATAGTAATAATAATATAGTAATACTGATATACTAACACTAATATAGTAATACTAATATAGTATCACTAATATAGTAATACTAATATAGTAACACTAATATAGTAATACTGATATAGTAATACTGATATAGTAATACTGATATAGTAATACTGATATAGTAATACTAATATAGTAACACTAATATAGTAATACTGATATAGTAACACTAATATAGTAACAATAATATAGTAATACTAATATAGTAACACTAATATAGTAACACTAATATAGTAACACTGATATAGTAATACTGATATAGTAACACTAATATAGTAACACTAATATAGTAATACTGATATAGTAATACTGATATAGTAATACTAATATAGTAATACTAATATAGTAACACTAATATAGTAATACTGATATAGTAATACTGATATAGTAACACTAATATAGTAATACTGATATAGTAATACTGATATAGTAACACTAATATAGTAACACTGATATAGTAATACTGATATAGTAATACTGATATAGTAATATTGATATAGTAACACTAATATAGTAATACCGATATAGTAATACTAATATAGTAATACTGATATAGTAATACTGATATAGTAACACTAATATAGTAATACTAATATAGTAATACTGATATAGTAACACTAATATAGTAATACTAATATAGTAACACTGATATGGTAACACTGATATAGTAACACTAATATAGTAATACTGATATAGTAATACTGATATAGTAATACTGATATAGTAATACTGATATAGTAATACTAATATAGTAATACTAATATAGTAATACTGATATAGTAATACTAATATAGTAATACTGATATAGTAACACTAATATAGTAATACTAATATAGTAACACTAATATAGTAATACTGATATAGTAATACTGATATAGTAATACTGATATAGTAACACTAATATAGTAATACTGATATAGTAATACTAATATAGTAACAATAATATAGTAATACTGATATAGTAATACTGATATAGTAATACTGATAGAGTAACACTAATATAGTAATACTGATATAGTAATACTGATATAGTAATACTAATATAGTAATACTGATATAGTAATACTGATATAGTAACACTGATATAGTAATACTGATATAGTAATACTGATATAGTAATACTGATATAGTAATACTGATATAGTAACACTAATATAGTAATACTGATATAGTAACACTGATATAGTAATACTGATATAGTAATACTGATATAGTAATACTGATATAGTAATACTGATATAGTAATACTGATATAGTAATACTGATATAGTAATACTGATATAGTAATACTGATATAGTAATACTGATATAGTAATACTGATATAGTAATACTGATATAGTAATACTGATATAGTAATACTGATATAGTAATACTGATATAGTAATACTGATATAGTAATACTGATATAGTAATACTGATATAGTAATACTGATATAGTAATACTGATATAGTAATACTGATATAGTAATACTGATATAGTAATACTGATATAGTAATACTGATATAGTAATACTGATATAGTAATACTGATATAGTAATACTGATATAGTAATACTGATATAGTAATACTGATATAGTAATACTGATATAGTAATACTGATATAGTAATACTGATATAGTAATACTGATATAGTAATACTGATATAGTAATACTGATATAGTAATACTGATATAGTAATACTGATATAGTAATACTGATATAGTAACACTAATATAGTAATACTGATATAGTAACACTGATATAGTAATACTGATATAGTAATACTGATATAGTAATACTGATATAGTAATACTGATATAGTAACACTAATATAGTAATACTGATATAGTAATACTGATATAGTAATACTGATATAGTAATACTGATATAGTAATACTGATATAGTAATACTGATATAGTAATACTGATATAGTAATACTGATATAGTAATACTGATATAGTAATACTGATATAGTAATACTGATATAGTAATACTGATATAGTAATACTGATATAGTAATACTGATATAGTAATACTGATATAGTAATACTGATATAGTAATACTGATATAGTAATACTGATATAGTAATACTGATATAGTAATATTGATATAGTAACACTAATATAGTAATACCGATATAGTAATACTAATATAGTAATACTGATATAGTAATACTGATATAGTAACACTAATATAGTAATACTAATATAGTAATACTGATATAGTAACACTAATATAGTAATACTAATATAGTAACACTGATATGGTAACACTGATATAGTAACACTAATATAGTAATACTGATATAGTAATACTGATATAGTAATACTGATATAGTAATACTGATATAGTAATACTAATATAGTAATACTAATATAGTAATACTGATATAGTAATACTAATATAGTAATACTGATATAGTAACACTGATATAGTAACACTAATATAGTAATACTGATATAGTAATACTGATATAGTAATACTGATATAGTAACACTGATATAGTAACACTAATATAGTAACACTAATATAGTAATACTGATATAGTAACACTAATATAGTAATACTGATATAGTAACACTAATATAGTAATACTGATATAGTAATACTGATATAGTAATACTGATATAGTAATACTGATATAGTAATACTGATATAGTAACACTAATATAGTAATACTGATATAGTAATACTGATATAGTAATACTGATAGAGTAATACTGATATAGTAATACTGATATAGTAATACTGATATAGTAATACTGATATAGTAATACTGATATAGTAATACTAATATAGTAATACTGATATAGTAATACTGATATAGTAATACTGATATAGTAATACTAATATAGTAATACTAATATAGTAACACTGATATAGTAATACTGATATAGTAATACTGATATAGTAATACTAATATAGTAATACTGATATAGTAATACTGATATAGTAATACTGATATAGTAATACTAATATAGTAATACTAATATAGTAACACTGATATAGTAATACTGATATAGTAATACTGATATAGTAATACTAATATAGTAACACTGATATAGTAATACTGATATAGTAATACTGATATAGTAATACTAATATAGTAATACTGATATAGTAATACTAATATAGTAATACTAATATAGTAATACTGATATAGTAATACTGATATAGTAACACTAATATAGTAATACTGATATAGTAATACTGATATAGTAATACTGATATAGTAATACTGATATAGTAATACTGATATACTAACACTAATATAGTAATACTGATATAGTAATACTGATATAGTAATACTGATATAGTAACACTAATATAGTAATACTGATATAGTAACACTGATATAGTAATACTAATATAGTAACACTAATATAGTAATACTGATAGAGTAACACTAATATAGTAATACTGATATAGTAATACTGATATAGTAATACTAATATAGTAATACTGATATAGTAATACTGATATAGTAACACTGATATAGTAATACTGATATAGTAATACTGATATAGTAATACTGATATAGTAATACTGATATAGTAACACTAATATAGTAATACTGATATAGTAACACTGATATAGTAATACTGATATAGTAATACTGATATAGTAATACTGATATAGTAATACTGATATAGTAATACTGATATAGTAATACTGATATAGTAATACTGATATAGTAATACTGATATAGTAATACTGATATAGTAATACTGATATAGTAATACTGATATAGTAATACTGATATAGTAATACTGATATAGTAATACTGATATAGTAATACTGATATAGTAATACTGATATAGTAATACTGATATAGTAATACTGATATAGTAATACTGATATAGTAATACTGATATAGTAATACTGATATAGTAATACTGATATAGTAATACTGATATAGTAATACTGATATAGTAATACTGATATAGTAATACTGATATAGTAATACTGATATAGTAATACTGATATAGTAATACTGATATAGTAATACTGATATAGTAATACTGATATAGTAATACTGATATAGTAATACTGATATAGTAATACTGATATAGTAATACTGATATAGTAATACTGATATAGTAATACTGATATAGTAATACTGATATAGTAATACTGATATAGTAATACTGATATAGTAATACTGATATAGTAATACTGATATAGTAATACTGATATAGTAACACTAATATAGTAATACTGATATAGTAACACTGATATAGTAACACTAATATAGTAATACTGATATAGTAATACTGATATAGTAATACTGATATAGTAATACTGATATAGTAATACTGATATAGTAATACTGATATAGTAACACTAATATAGTAATACTGATATAGTAATACTGATATAGTAATACTGATATAGTAATACTGATAGAGTAATACTAATATAGTAATACTAATATAGTAATACTGATATAGTAATACTGATATAGTAATACTGATATAGTAATACTGATATAGTAACACTAATATAGTAATACTGATATAGTAATACTGATATAGTAATACTGATATAGTAATACTGATATAGTAATACTGATATAGTAATACTGATATACTAACACTAATATAGTAATACTGATATAGTAATACTGATATAGTAATACTGATATAGTAACACTAATATAGTAATACTGATATAGTAACACTGATATAGTAATACTAATATAGTAACACTAATATAGTAATACTGATAGAGTAACACTAATATAGTAATACTGATATAGTAACACTGATATAGTAATACTGATATAGTAATACTGATATAGTAATACTGATATAGTAATACTGATATAGTAATACTGATATAGTAACACTAATATAGTAATACTGATATAGTAACACTAATATAGTAATACTGATATAGTAATACTGATATAGTAATACTGATATAGTAATACTGATATAGTAATACTGATATAGTAATACTGATATAATAATACTGATATAGTAATACTGATATAGTAATACTGATATAGTAATACTGATATAGTAATACTGATATAGTAATACTGATATAGTAACACTAATATAGTAATACTGATAGAGTAATACTGATATAGTAATACTGATATAGTAATACTGATATAGTAATACTGATATAGTAATACTGATATAGTAATACTGATATAGTAATACTGATATAGTAATACTGATATAGTAATACTGATATAGTAATACTGATATAGTAATACTGATATAGTAATACTGATATAGTAATACTGATATAGTAACACTAATATAGTAATACTGATATAGTAATACTGATATAGTAATACTAATATAGTTATACTGATATAGTAATACTGATATAGTAATACTGATATAGTAATACTGATATAGTAATACTGATATAGTAATACTGATATAGTAACACTAATATAGTAATACTGATAGAGTAATACTGATATAGTAATACTGATATAGTAACACTAATATAGTAATACTGATATAGTAATACTGATATAGTAATACTGATATAGTAATACTGATATAGTAATACTGATATAGTAATACTGATATAGTAACACTAATATTGTAATACTGATATAGTAATACTGATATACTAACACTAATATAGTAATACTGATATAGTAATACTGATATAGTAATACTGATATAGTAACACTAATATAGTAATACTGATATAGTAACACTGATATAGTAATACTGATATAGTAACACTAATATAGTAATACTGATATAGTAATACTAATATAGTAATACTGATATAGTAATACTGATATAGTAATACTGATATAGTAACACTGATATAGTAACACTAATATAGTAATACTAATATAGTAATACTGATATAGTAATACTGATATAGTAATACTAATATAGTAACACTAATATAGTAATACTGATAGAGTAACACTAATATAGTAATACTGATATAGTAACACTGATATAGTAATACTGATATAGTAATACTGATATAGTAATACTGATATAGTAATACTGATATAGTAACACTAATATAGTAATACTGATATAGTAACACTAATATAGTAATACTGATATAGTAATACTGATATAGTAATACTAATATAGTAACACTAATATAGTAATACTGATATAGTAATACTGATATAGTAATACTGATATAGTAATACTGATATAGTAATACTGATATAGTAATACTGATATAGTAATACTTATATAGTAATACTGATATAGTAACACTAATATAGTAATACTGATATAGTAACACTGATATAGTAACACTAATATAGTAATACTGATATAGTAATACTGATATAGTAATACTGATATAGTAATACTGATATAGTAATACTGATATAGTAATACTGATATAGTAATACTGATATAGTAACACTAATATAGTAATACTGATATAGTAATACTGATATAGTAATACTGATAGAGTAATACTGATATAGTAATACTAATATAGTAATACTGATATAGTAATACTGATATAGTAATACTGATATAGTAACACTAATATAGTAATACTGATATAGTAATACTGATATAGTAACACTGATATAGTAATACTAATATAGTAATACTGATATAGTAATACTGATATACTAACACTAATATAGTAATACTGATATAGTAATACTAATATAGTAACAATAATATAGTAATACTGATATAGTAATACTGATATAGTAATACTGATATAGTAATACTGATATAGTAATACTGATATAGTAATACTGATATAGTAATACTGATATAGTAATACTGATATAGTAATACTGATATAGTAATACTGATATAGTAATACTGATATAGTAATACTGATATAGTAATACTGATATAGTAATACTGATATAGTAATACTGATATAGTAATACTGATATAGTAATACTGATATAGTAATACTGATATAGTAATACTGATATAGTAACACTAATATAGTAATACTGATATAGTAACACTGATATAGTAATACTGATATAGTAATACTGATATAGTAATACTAATATAGTAACACTAATATAGTAATACTGATATAGTAACACTGATATAGTAATACTGATAGAGTAACACTAATATAGTAATACTGATATAGTAATACTAATATAGTAATACTGATATAGTAATACTGATATAGTAATACTGATATAGTAATACTGATATAGTAATACTGATATAGTAATACTGATATAGTAATACTGATATAGTAATACTGATATAGTAACACTAATATAGTAATACTGATATAGTAATACTAATATAGTAACAATAATATAGTAATACTGATATAGTAATACTGATATAGTAATACTGATATAGTAATACTGATATAGTAATACTGATATAGTAATACTGATATAGTAATAATAATATAGTAATACTGATATACTAACACTAATATAGTAATACTGATATAGTAACACTAATATAGTAACACTAATATAGTAATACTGATATAGTAACACTAATATAGTAATACTGATATAGTAATAATAATATAGTAATACTGATATACTAACACTAATATAGTAATACTAATATAGTAACACTAATATAGTAATACTAATATAGTAATACTTATATAGTAATACTGATATAGTAATACTGATATAGTAATAATAATATAGTAATACTGATATACTAACACTAATATAGTAATACTAATATAGTAACACTAATATAGTAATACTAATATAGTAATACTGATATAGTAATACTAATATAGTAACACTAATATAGTAATACTGATATGGTAATACTGATATAGTAATACTGATATAGTAATACTGATATAGTAATAATAATATAGTAATACTGATATACTAACACTAATATAGTAATACTAATATAGTAACACTAATATAGTAATACTAATATAGTAACACTAATATAGTAATACTGATATAGTAATACTGATATAGTAATACTAATATAGTAATACTGATATAGTAATACTAATATAGTAATACTGATATAGTAATACTAATATAGTAACACTAATATAGTAATACTGATATAGTAATACTGATATAGTAATACTGATATAGTAATAATAATATAGTAATACTGATATACTAACACTAATATAGTAATACTAATATAGTAACACTAATATAGTAATACTAATATAGTAACACTAATATAGTAATACTGATATAGTAATACTGATATAGTAATACTGATATAGTAATACTGATATAGTAATACTAATATAGTAACACTAATATAGTAATACTGATATAGTAACACTAATATAGTAACAATAATATAGTAATACTAATATAGTAACACTAATATAGTAACACTAATATAGTAACACTGATATAGTAATACTGATATAGTAACACTAATATAGTAACACTAATATAGTAATACTGATATAGTAATACTGATATAGTAATACTAATATAGTAATACTAATATAGTAACACTAATATAGTAATACTGATATAGTAATACTGATATAGTAACACTAATATAGTAATACTGATATAGTAATACTGATATAGTAACACTAATATAGTAACACTGATATAGTAATACTGATATAGTAATACTGATATAGTAATATTGATATAGTAACACTAATATAGTAATACCGATATAGTAATACTAATATAGTAATACTGATATAGTAATACTGATATAGTAACACTAATATAGTAATACTAATATAGTAATACTGATATAGTAACACTAATATAGTAATACTAATATAGTAACACTGATATGGTAACACTGATATAGTAACACTAATATAGTAATACTGATATAGTAATACTGATATAGTAATACTGATATAGTAATACTAATATAGTAATACTAATATAGTAATACTGATATAGTAATACTAATATAGTAATACTGATATAGTAACACTAATATAGTAATACTAATATAGTAACACTAATATAGTAATACTAATATAGTAATACTAATATAGTAATACTGATATAGTAACACTAATATAGTAATACTAATATAGTAACACTAATATAGTAATACTAATATAGTAATACTGATATAGTAACACTAATATAGTAATACTAATATAGTAACACTAATATAGTAATACTGATATAGTAATACTGATATCGTAATACTGATATAGTAATACTAATATAGTAATACTGATATAGTAATACTGATATAGTAATACTGATATAGTAATACTAATATAGTAACACTGATATAGTAATACTGATATAGTAATATTAATATAGTAATACTGATATAGTAACACTAATATAGTAATACTAATATAGTAACACTAATATAGTAATACTAATATAGTAATACTGATATAGTAATACTGATATAGTAATACTAATATAGTAATACTAATATAGTAACACTAATATAGTAATACTAATATAGTAATACTGATATAGTAATACTGATATAGTAATACTAATATAGTAATACTAATATAGTAATACTGATATAGTAATACTAATATAGTAATACTGATATAGTAACACTAATATAGTAATACTAATATAGTAATACTAATATAGTAATACTGATATAGTAATACTAATATAGTAATACTAATATAGTAATACTGATATAGTAATACTGATATAGTAATACTGATATAGTAATACTGATATAGTAATACTGATATAGTAATACTGATATAGTAATACTGATATAGTAACACTAATATAGTAACACTAATATAGTAACACTGATATAGTAACACTAATATAGTAATACTGATATAGTAATACTAATATAGTAATACTGATATAGTAACACTAATATAGTAACACTAATATAGTAATACTAATATAGTAACACTAATATAGTAATACTAATATAGTAATACTGATATAGTAATACTGATATAGTAATACTGATATAGTAATACTAATATAGTAATACTAATATAGTAACACTGATATAGTAATACTGATATAGTAATATTAATATAGTAACACTAATATAGTAATACTGATATAGTAATATTAATATAGTAACACTAATATAGTAATACTGATATAGTAATACTGATATAGTAATACTGATATAGTAATACTGATATAGTAACACAAATATAGTAACACTAATATAGTAACACTAATATAGTAATACTAATATAGTAATACTGATATAGTAATACTGATATAGTAATACTAATATAGTAATACTGATATAGTAATACTGATATAGTAACACTAATATAGTAATACTGATATAGTAATACTGATATAGTAATACTGATATAGTAATACTGATATAGTAACACTAATATAGTAACACTAATATAGTAATACTAATATAGTAATACTAATATAGTAATACTGATATAGTAATACTGATATAGTAATACTAATATAGTAATAATGATATAGTAATACTAATATAGTAATACTAATATAGTAACACTGATATAGTAATACTGATATAGTAATATTAATATAGTAACACTAATATAGTAATACTGATATAGTAATATTAATATAGTAACACTAATATAGTAATACTGATATAGTAACACTAATATAGTAATACTAATATAGTAATACTGATATAGTAATACTGATATAGTAATATTAATATAGTAACACTAATATAGTAATACTGATATAGTAACACTAATATAGTAACACTAATATAGTAATACTGATATAGTAATACTGATATAGTAACACTAATATAGTAATACTAATATAGTAATACTGATATAGTAATACTAATATAGTAATACTAATATAGTAATACTAATATAGTAATACTGATATAGTAATACTGATATAGTAATACTGATATAGTAATACTGATATAGTAATACTGATATAGTAATACTAATATAGTAATACTAATATAGTAACACTAATATAGTAAAACTAATATAGTAATACTGATATAGTAATACTGATATAGTAACACTAATATAGTAATACTAATATAGTAACACTAATATAGTAATACTGATATAGTAACACTAATATAGTAATACTGATATTGTAATACTGATATAGTAATACTAATATAGTAACACTAATATAGTAACACTAATATAGTAATACTGATATAGTAATACTGATATAGTAATACTGATATAGTAATACTGATATAGTAATACTGATATAGTAACACTAATATAGTAATACTAATATAGTAACACTGATATAGTAACACTAATATAGTAATACTGATACAGTAACACTAATATATTAACACTAATATGATAAAACTAATATAGTTATACTAATGTGTAGTAAATGAAGTTATTCTAATAGATGTCCAATAATTGTGTTTATTATCAATGTCAAATACAAATCGAAATACCTTTTTAATAATATAAATACTTATTAATAACTGATATATAATCACATGTGTATACAGAAAATGTATGTAGGTTTAACTCATATATTTATTATTTCAATCGGTAGATTGCGATCTGATAAACATGTAATGTAATGATTAGAATATATTGTTACGAGACTGGTCGAAACTTATATAATACTTACGATTGAAGTTATGAATACATACAACTCTACAGATTCCCAATAAATAGGTAAAGATTTCCTAAAGATTTCCTAAAGATTTCCTAAAGATGTTTACAAGAATTATTTTAAGTTTTCGCGCATGTATTCGATGCGACTAGAATGTCTGAAATGAACTCTGAACCGGTATCTGATAAATGCATTGATCGCTATTGATCGCATGCGTTCTCCGGGTTAATGTCCAAGGGAGTCCGTGGTAATACCTACGTGGTCGGGCTAATTGTAGACATGGTCGGGTTTATGGTAGGTGTAGTCGTAATGCAGTTACGGGTAGTTCCTCGTACGGCATGCGGAATGAAACTACGAGTCCGGATAACTAAGATGGGTTGACCAGTAATGTGAGGTCATTGACCAGTTCGTATAGCTAAGAGAACCGTTAGCCCTGCTTTGGTCGGCAACTCTCCATTGTCTATATTGATTTGGGAGCCGGATAGGTTTTACCTGATTTGTGATGTTGGTGATTAGTTTATTAAAATGTCCGGTATGTACTGCATATCTTAGGCAGTGATTATCTAACCATATACATCTTGAATACATGACTTACTTATATCATAATTGTTTTATTAAAACCATTAGAAACAATAATATTAGAAAAATTAATATTTGAAAAATTAATATTAGAAAAATTAATATTAGAAAAATTAATATTAGAAAAATTAATATTATAAATATTATTATTAAAAATAATTATGATAGACACACTATTACTAGAAACAATAATTTTAGAAATACTATTATTTGAAACATTAGAAAAATAATTATTAAAAAAAATAATATATTAAATACTAATGTATAAGAAATATTAAGTTTAGATACACGAATATTATAATTACTAATATTAAAAACATTATTATTAGAAATATTAATATCAATAATACTAATATTGGAATCAATACAATTAGAAATACTAATTTTAGAAATACAGGGTTAAAAAATATTAACATTATAAAAACTAATGTAAGAAATGCTAATATTAAAAATATGAATATTAGTAAACTAATTATTAAAATATTAACATTATAAAAACTAATGTAAGAAATGCTAATATTAAAATATTAATATTATAAAAACTAATGTAAGAAATGCTAATATTAAAAATATTAATATTAGTAAACTAATTATTAAAATATTAATATTATAAAAACTAATGTAAGAAATGCTAATTATTAAAAATATTAATATTAGTAAACTAATTATTAAAATATTAATATTATAAAAACTAATGTAAGAAACACTATTATTATAAATACTATTAGTGCCTATTAGGCAAATATTAAAATTTAAATTATTACTTAAATAATTTGTAAATAATAAACTATCGATTAATTATTAATAAGTACATTGCCTATTGTTTGTTTCTCTCAACATTGCGTAATCCTATTATACATTATTCATATTATGTCATTCGTTTTTAATATTTCATTTTAAAAATTACCGAAAGTTTAATTATTCTATATAATAATTTAGATATCACATTTTCTATGTGCATATAAGTAATATTAATGTACTAATTTTCTGTATTTGTAATTCATTTAATAAAACTATTATTTTGCTTATTTTAAACAAATTAAATTTAGATAGTATTCTATTTATGTTGTACAACGTATCGGAATAATAAATAAATATATATTAAATGTTACATTTCTTCATATACCGATACCTCAATTATACCATCCGCTGTATATATCTATGTATATATATATATATATATATATATATATATATAGATTTTTTTATTATTCTTAACAAATAATACTTAATCTAATATCATTATAAAGAGAATACAATCTTCTCTTTACTACTGGTCTCTCATTTGGACTCGGATATTGAAATACTATTTTTGTACCAATAATAACCAATCAAAATATTTCATTAAATACAGAGATACTTTCAAAATAACCCACGACTTACTAAAATATGGAATCTGTAAATGTAAATCTGCAAAATACTCTTAATTCAGAATACCATTTACTTATTATTACTTGAACAACGAATCAATATTAAATATCAATATTAAACCGAAAATATATTTTATACAGAGTATTCGTACTTTTAAAATACCTGCATCTATGATAATTTATCTACAAAAAATAATATCTAGGATAATTTATCTACACAACTAATACTACTACTACTACTACTACTACTACCACTACTCCTACTACTACTACTACTACTACTACTACTACTACTACTACTACTACTACTATTACTACTACTTCTACTACTACTACTATTACTACTACTACTACTACTACTACTCTACTAATATCACTACTACTACTACTACTACTACTACTACTACTACTACTACTACTACTACTACTACTACTACTACAACTACTACTACTACTACCACTACTACTACTACTACTACTACTACTATTACTACTACTATTACTACTACTACTACTACTACTACTACTATTACTACTACTACTCTACTAATATCACTACTACTACTACTACTACTACTACTACTACTACTACTACTACTACTACTACTACTACTACTACCACTGACACTATTGATAAAAGGAACTATTTGAATTTAGATTATTTTAGTATAATCATTTTTAATTCATCTATATTTCTGTTTTCGTGGTTACTCTGGTCGTTATTATTTCATTGATGTTATCTATAATGTACATGACTCATATTGTCTTACTAGATCATTAACTATACGCACCTAATACAGGTAATATAAGTAAATATTATAGCTGTAGAACTTTTATAGATTTAAAACACTGTTAGATGTATAATTTATTGATGAAAATAATTATATACACGTATAATCCTAGATGCTTTTAGATTTAATTTTAGGAAATTGATTTCTTTAGCAGATTTACAGATATTCATTAGTTAATACCGTTGTATTGTAGAAGACAAATATTACGTGTTTCCTACGAATGAATCAGCGGGATATCGTATCGATAAGCCGACCACAGTTCAGCGAAGTCGGCTAGTCCTCCCAGGTTTCGAACTCCAAACACTCTTCTTCCGTTTTCCCCTCGTCGCCATCGACGTCCCGCCGTTGGTCGTTCGTGTCCGGTTCGACGGAGCTGTCGCTGTCCAACTGGAATACGTTCCGGTGCCAGATCGCCCTAACGGGAGGTCGGTCGACCAACCTCAGGGCAGGCCGACCGTCGTGCGTCGTTCGGTACGGTGGCCGGAGAAACGTTCCACCGGAAGGAGGGTACGCCGGAGACGAGTAGGAGTTGGGTTGCCGGCGGAAACGACGCGGCGTTGCTGCGCTTTCGTCGAAATGCCAACGATTCCCGGCCAACGGAACGCGGCGTTCGCGAATCACCGGCCGAGGGAACGGCAACAGCGGTGGGCGTGGTAACTGGCGAAGGCGGGGCGTCGGCTGAAGGCGTGGCATCAGCTGAGGTATTGGCAACAGCGGGGGGAGTGGCAACAGGGGTGGGCGTGGCAATAGCGGTGGGCGTGGCGACGAGATGGTCACTCGCTGTTGAGTGGGAGATGGGTGGCAGGCCTCACTTCTCGTCTCGGATACCCCTGGAGACTCGTTAGTTATCGTATCGATAGCGGATCTCGCATTTCCAGCGGTGTTCTCACGCTGGATTTCATTGTCGGACGTAAGATGTTGAACGCAGTTTCCGTTTTCATCGGATCTCTCTCCTCTGTTTTCTTCATCGGAGTTTGCAAATCTATTGTTATCTAGGCTTTGGGTTTCGTGATTGTCGGCCGAAGTGTCAGGCTGTCGGAAATAATCAATTATTAAATAGTTTAAAAATAAATCATTTTTAAAACTAAATTAATTCTACACATTAAAAAATGTATTTAAACATCGCTGCATGATATGAACATGTAAATACATATAAACACATAAAAACATATACATACACATATATAGATATGTAAATACATGTAAATACATATAAACACATAAAAACATATACATACACATATATAGATATGTAAATACATGTAAATACATATAAACACATAAAAACATATACACACACATATATAGATATGTAAATACATGTAAATACATATAAACACATAAAAACATATACATACACATACATAGATATGTAAATACATGTAAACACATATGAACATATAAAAACATATACACACACATATATAGATATGTAAATACATGTAAATACATATAAACACATAAAAACATATACATACACATACATAGATATGTAAATACATGTAAACACATATGAACATATAAAAACATATACACACACATATATAGATATGTAAATACATGTAAATACATATAAACACATAAAAACATATACACACACATATATAGATATGTAAATACATGTAAATACATAAAAACACATATAAACATATACATACACATACATAGATATGTAAATACATGTAAATACATAAAAACACATATAAACATATACACACACATATATAGATATGTAAATACATGTAAACACATATGAACATATAAAAACATATACACACACATACATAGATATGTAAACACATGTAAACACATGTAAACACATGTAAACACATGTAACCTGTATTGGTTGTTGGATTTGCGCATCTCTATCTATAATGGTTATATAACAGATGACTCGAACTCGGCTTCCGCACGTGTCTCTGGTGAGTTCTATTACAGGAACGCATCGCCCACCTTCGGAGATAAAGATTACGGTGATATGAACGGCATTATGCGATATGAATGGAGAGTACTTTAATAATAAAGTAGTTACGTCAACAGGAAGTGTATTTATTATTGTTTACACGATTAGCATCTGCGGTTACAGAAGAAGAAGTTTCGGTCACCTGAATTATATAATACACTGGAATGAAAGGGTTAATAACCTGTTTTCTTAGCGAAAGGTCTTGGTCGGAACGGACGCACTGGATAAACTAATTTACTTTCTATTGAAGTCATATTCTCGGATTTGTTTTTCTTTTTCTTCAGTTTCTCTCTCTTTTCAAACCTCTTCATCATCTTCTTATTTCGTCTAGCCTTTCTATACTGCTTGGCCAAATACCTTTTCCTCTTCTTCAACTTCTTTAACTCTTTTAGTTTATCCTTTTTATTTTTTTTCTTGAGAAAGTCGGCGTCAGTCTCCGTCATAATTTCCACTTCCTTCGTTTCTTCTTTCTTAACTTCTGACTCTTTCAAATTCTCCTCCTTTTTTTCTGACTCCTTCGGTTTCTCATTATCCTGTCTTGTAGTTCGTTTATTTTGTTCTAACAACTCCTTCTTGCACTCTTTTTCCTTGGAATCTTCTTGATTCTTTTTATTAGTTTCGTTCTCTTTGTTCTTTTTCTGCTTGGCTCTCGATAATTTATTCTTTCGCCGACGGTTACGACGAATTTGAGATTTCGTAAATTTAGGTTTGTCCACCTAATAGGCCGAGGTTTGGATTTATTGCAGTTATATGAATGCGTATATGCGTTAAATAAAAGCATTACCATAAATACACGCGCACACACATACATACACACATACAGACACATACACACATACACACACATACATACACACACACACACACACACATATATATATATATATATATATATATATATATATATATATAAATATTAATATATAAAATTTAATTAATTTAAGAAATAATAAAAACCACAGTTAGAGCGACACCGATGGATACACCCTGTTATTGTAACCTTATATTTAGCTGGGACTAATGAGTTCACTGTAGAACAATGGCCAGGTTGCTCCTGGTTGTCCAGGCAAACGGTGGTCTCTTTTGACTCGGTCTGAGAATCGACTTCACTGGATGCATCGGTCTCTTTCTGTGCCGTTACATTGACTTCCGGTTCCTCGGGAGTCTCCGGTGTTACGTCATCTAACGTCATTGTCTAGAATGATGGTATCAGATAAACGGTTAGGATTAGCGAACCGAGTTTGATAAACAATTAATTTGTTTGGATAGGTAACCGATATTTTTAATTGGTTACTGATTGTTTATGGGGAATATTAGAATTTTTTATAAAGAAATTAAATATTACGATTATATATTTAAAATTATTATATTTAATTTTCATATAACAAATTTATTGATATATTATTTTCATGTATTATTTATATATTTTAATTAATATATAATGTTATGTTTAGATATATATATATATATATATATATATGTGTGTGTGTGTGTGTGTGTGTATGTGTATGTGTGTATATGTGTGTGTGTGTGTGTGTGTGTGCGTGCGTGTATGTGTATTTGTATGGATAAATGAATTTTTTTTATAAATTTATAAAATACTCAATTATTAATATAATAATTACTTTAATATTTAAGTAAATTAAATATAATATCATTAAATATATAACAATATAATTGTTGATATATTTATATTTACGTATAGTTAATGATATACTTATATGCGACAAATGACCAATCTAAAACTTATCTCGAAAACTCTAGAAAGAATTAGTGCCTCTCAAATGAATTCATATCTGATAGCACACAATGTCCACAATCCCTCTAGGGTGCTTTATTAAATTTCATACTACATATTGACATACATATACGTATACACACACACACACACACACACACACACACACACACACTACACCCATACGACACCCACACACACACTCACACATACACATTAACATACATACACAACATATACACACAACAAAAAAAACATATAGTTATATACATATATATAGAACTATAAAGATACACACATATATATAGATATAAAGATATACATATATACATATAGATAGATATGTTATAAAGATATGTTATATAAAGGTAATATGTATAAGCTACCAGAAGATGTAAAGTAATTTTATACTATTCTAGGACTAAACCAAACCAAACCAAAACCAAACCAAAACCAAAACCAAAACCAAACCAAAACCAAAACCAAACCAAAACCAAACCAAAACCAAACCAAAACCAAACCAAAACCAAACCAAAACCAAACCAAAACCAAACCAAAACCAAACCAAAACCAAACCAAAACCAAACCAAAACCAAACCAAAACCAAACCAAAACCAAACCAAAACCAAACCAAAACCAAACCAAAACCAAACCAAAACCAAACCAAAACCAAACCAAAACCAAACCAAAACCAAACCAAAACCAAACCAAAACCAAACCAAAACCAAACCAAAACCAAACCAAAACCAAACCAAAACCAAACCAAAACCAAACCAAAACCAAACCAAAACCAAACCAAAACCAAACCAAAACCAAACCAAAACCAAACCAAAACCAAACCAAAACCAAACCAAAACCAAACCAAAACCAAACCAAAACCAAACCAAAACCAAACCAAAACCAAACCAAAACCAAACCAAAACCAAACCAAAACCAAACCAAAACCAAACCAAAACCAAACCAAAACCAAACCAAAACCAAACCAAAACCAAACCAAAACCAAACCAAAACCAAACCAAAACCAAACCAAAACCAAACCAAAACCAAACCAAAACCAAACCAAAACCAAACCAAAACCAAACCAAAACCAAACCAAAACCAAACCAAAACCAAACCAAAACCAAACCAAAACCAAACCAAAACCAAACCAAAACCAAACCAAAACCAAACCAAAACCAAACCAAAACCAAACCAAAACCAAACCAAAACCAAACCAAAACCAAACCAAAACCAAACCAAAACCAAACCAAAACCAAACCAAAACCAAACCAAAACCAAACCAAAACCAAACCAAAACCAACAAAACCAAACCAAAACCAAACCAAAACCAAACCAAAACCAAACCAAAACCAAACCAAAACCAAACCAAAACCAAACCAAAACCAAACCAAAACCAAACCAAAACCAAACCAAAACCAAACCAAAACCAAACCAAAACCAAACCAAAACCAAACCAAAACCAAACCAAAACCAAACCAAAACCAAACCAAAACCAAACCAAAACCAAACCAAAACCAAACCAAAACCAAACCAAAACCAAACCAAAACCAAACCAAAACCAAACCAAAACCAAACCAAAACCAAACCAAAACCAAACCAAAACCAAACCAAAACCAAACCAAAACCAAACCAAAACCAAACCAAAACCAAACCAAAACCAAACCAAAACCAAACCAAAACCAAACCAAAACCAAACCAAAACCAAACCAAAACCAAACCAAAACCAAACCAAAACCAAACCAAAACCAAACCAAAACCAAACCAAAACCAAACCAAAACCAAACCAAAACCAAACCAAAAAACCAAACCAAAACCAAACCAAAACCAAACCAAAACCAAACCAAAACCAAACCAAAACCAAACCAAAACCAAACCAAAACCAAACCAAATATATATATATATATATATATATATATATATATATATATATATATGTGTGTATATATATATATATATATATATATATATATATATATATATTATAATACATTTTCTATCTAACGAATGTTGAAATTTGCTTAATGTATTATTATATTGAGTTACCAATAAAATGGTAATCAACACAAATAAAATATATTAATTAATTTATATGTCTGTATACCTAGAGTTTAGAATATTTTATTTTATTAATCTAATTGATAACTTTTGTAATTTGTATATATTATGATACTTTTACTAACCACTATTAAGATTGACCTTGTTACTATATAATTATAATCTATTTATAAAAAAATGTTATAGAGTTAATAATATATGCTGCTTTTTATTTATTTACTTCGTTATTTAATTTTATTATTTTTAAAATTTAATTTGTTTTACTTGCAATAAATTTCTAATTAGAAACTTTATAATTATATTATGGATAAATATTTATAACTAGTGAAAATATCTCATTATCAGTAGAATTATCTAATAAGCAGTGGATTTATCTCATTATCAGTAGAATTATTTCATTATTAGTAGAATTATCTCATTATCAGTAGAATTATCTCAATAAGGTTCAGAAATTGTTATCGATAACTTCAAGTGTAAAAATATATATAGAATATCCTATGTCAAAATGGAAATAGTCTATACATCAATTTTAAAACAACAAAGTTACTTGCCACTTCCTTAACTCTCCTCTCTCGATAATAAAACTTATATCTTTACGACCTCTCCTACCACTTCATCGCCATAATCAAACATCTTTAGAAAGATTCAATAAAATCACCTTCAATCAAACCAAATCTAGTAAATAGCTAGATTACCTCCAAGATCCTAACTTTACTGACTCCCAACAGACGGAGAATATTATAAAAGATATACACAACCATTTAAATAGCACTACAGGAAATCCCTGAGTATAATCTGATTCATCCCTCAATCACAATATACAATCAAATATCATTAAGTAAATTCAAATTTAAATATCAAATTCTAACACACTTAACATCTTCCCAACTAAACTACTTATTTATCCACTTACCACAATTATGTAACAACTCCACTTCCTCCATATATTCATTGGAATACATATTTCGAGACTAAATTCAAAATTCACACATTCTCGTTATGCCATAAATCCAGTATCACTTATATATAGTTAAACGGGCACGAGGAAAACCTCGTGAACTAAACATCGTGAGTTAAACCTGACAGTTCTTAAACCATTAGATAACAGTTAACTTACTCACACCGATATTCCTGAAGGCTGGTTGTTAACATCATATAATGACTGAGGAAAGTTAACGAAGGTGATCTATTTATCGATAAATCATTTTCAATTAGTGCTCATATATGATATCAAAAATTATAGGAATTACAGGCGACAACTATCTTAACTTAAACTTAATATTACTTTAAAGCAAATACTTTAATTAAAGATAGCCGTTCCCCGGCGTTGGGTTCTCTACCAAATAGCTTATATATTAGTTACACATATTATTACCTACACTATGAATGTTTTAAAACTATTTCGTGATCATCATGAGTGCTTTTTTATTTTAGATGCTATACGAAACATTAATTATTAATTATTCCATTGTCTTTTGATGGTTATAGAATTATTAATTTGTAAATTGATTTTACAATCATTTCAACATTAACAACAAAGAAACCTATAGGTCATTTAGTCTATAGATTTGAAATAATAATCATTTCGTAATAAATAACGTTAAGGATATCCGATTATAAATGAAAAATAAATAAAGAAAGTTATCTGTTATTTCTCAATAGAATTATAATAATTGCACTATAAATATAAATATATATAACTTTGATATTTAAAGAAATAATTAGCTATTAAAAATCATAAAACGTGACGTTCCTTCACGCTTGGCTAAACACCGTAACATTCAGTTTTACTATAAATACGTTGCCTTGTAAGTAGATTTCAAACATTCTCACTAATTAATAATACCGAGTTAGTGGAATTATAAGAGTTTATTCTGTCATCATTTATACAGATTTATTAACATTTATTATATTACCATTAATTTAAATTATCAAATTTAAGTCGGTTCAACCGAAATTTATAAAGAATATAAGATTCTTATAAATATTCACTAACAAAGAACATCAACATGCCAACTGCATTACTTCTACTAGGTTTCCATATATATTATATATCATATAGTGTACCAGTTATGATTATGCTTAAATGTTAGAATATCTTTACTAGATAATATCATACATAAATGTATTTATTCATATATATAATTAAGTATAATATATATATATATATATATATATATATATATATATATGTATATACATATATATATATATATATATATATATATATATATATATAAACGATAACATTCATTTTGCAGCCTTCTTGGTAATCAACATCTCAACTAACAAAATTTCAAGTTAGTTTAAATGAATTTATTGACTCCAACTTAGAATATACTTTATATTGAGTAAAATACTTTTGATACTGGTAATGTATTCCATATCTAATATACCTATAGTTTCATCAAATAAATATATATATATACATTATATACATTGTATATATTATATATATTATATATACTATATATATTATATGCATTATATACATTGTATATATATATATATATATATATATATATATATATATATATATATATGTATATATTATATACATTACAAATATATTATAATATATTTAATGCCACAACTAAACTAAACTAGAAAAATATAATATTAAATATGTTATCTATCTATCATGTATCTAATACATATTATATATGCGCCAATTGTATTGATGAAAGTAATTATAATAAAGTTATTCTATATTAATCAAAGTGTATTCCGATATATCATCAAATAGATTTTATTAAGATATGAATAAGTTAATTAACTTAGTAAATATTATTTTTCTTTGGATGAATTTTTAAAACATCTTCGATATTTTGCAAATATAAAAAATAAAATAAAGAATTTATGTAAGACAAATATTAGATTGTTATACTAGCGTTTATTATTTCTTTATTAATATTAATATTATTATAATTAGTTATTTTCCTTGTATACAATATATTGTATATATAGTATTCGTTATAGTATATATTTAACTATTACTTATATACTTATATTAATATATTGATAATATCGCAATATTTGCTATTATGAAATATGACTATGGCCTCGTTACAACTCGGTTCATAAATATTAACACGGATCTCATTTCGCTAGGATTGTCGGAATGCGATAATACATGCTTCCTTTACTACGACTTCGAGTCGTACTTACAAGATTCCTCTTGTACGAAAGTCGATGCCAAGGGAAACGTGGACATCATGTTCACGAAATACGGAAGAACCGCTATTCTGGACAGCAATTCTAGTATTGAAGTTAGTCAATCCAGGCACTTACGAAATGGCACGTTATTTAATGCTTTATTGGTCCACATTTCTTTAATTACTATCTAATCTAAAAGTATTAATGCATATATGTTATATTTAATAGTAATTTTCTTTTTTGAAAATAAATGATTTAATTTATATCACACTTTTGTCTTACGAAGTATTAATTTATGTTCATAATACCAATTCACATTAATGAGACTAACTGGAACTCATGGGGACTCACGGGAACTCACTGGTATTCACTGGGACTTCGGTATATACTCGGGATATGAACGTATAGTGTACGCTTTTGTTTGTGTATCGAGAATGAATGTTTTGAAGTCATATCATATGAGTTAAAAGTATTAACACAATACCATTACATCATACTAGTCAATAGATAGTAGACAATGGTCAATTATTAAGATACAATGGATAATAGATACCAAATTAACAACTAACTACTTTTTAAAGGTTCCCGCTATGAAGAAAGTTTTCGCAGACAAAAACTTACACGGATTTTCTGTGTCCATGTTTTTCAAAACTGAGCTTTTCCAGAGTTAGTATTTTTACAAATGTACACCGATTAATGTAAAGTGTACAATGTACAGTGTATCGTGTACACTATACGTTATAGTTCGTCTAACGTTGTAGTAACCCTATTTTATAAAGCACAACTTACCGTTACTTACTGTGCATAAGTCGATATCGATAACTGGATAACCACTATTACCCCTGGCGGTCTGACGCTAAAACAGATACTTCCGTTATATTCCACAATTCGGACGTTACTACCGGCAAGTTCAGCGTGAAGCTTAGCATCCGACCCGACATCTTCTCAATTGCGGCCCGAGTACGTATTTCCGGTTGGATCTTCCACGGCAGTGAAATCGACATTATGCATCCGTTCGTTAGTATAAACAAATCCTCTAGCCACGCCCCTTATGCACTCCTCCTCTGCAAGTTCCTATATATGAACACCTCGCAACTCTATATCGACTCGTAAAAACCTCCTCCTCTGCAAACGCCATAACCATTTCCCGGTTGTATTACTCCGCCATAAACATTACTTATTACTAGACACTCCCTTTTTGAAAATACACTAAGAAATTCCAACTTCTAAGATCCAAGTCACGCCCCCAGATACGCCCCTTAACTTTGTATTATAGCCAAGACCATCGCATCGTGAACACTCGATATTAAATATTTACCTCGTAGCCACGCCTATTTCCGCGTCCCTCGTCGTATCCTAAACACGACCATCGTCACTCACATCGTATACTTATAATAGCTATAGATACATCTGTGGGGGGAAGGAGGAAACTATCTATCTTTATATATATCTTTGCAATTATATACACACCGCCCGACCTACCCAGACTAACTCTATGAAACAATGGAATCACGTGGCTTATGTATTCGATAACGGAACTTTGTATCTCATCCTGAACGGAGATATCAAGCACAGGGTGATGACTAGCTGTTAGTATACGCAAGACGTTATGAAGTTACGTAATGCATAGTCTACAGTTATATAACATGTACATAACGTGTAGCATGACGTATTCTGCAGATATATAATGCATTATTTTCGCAAACTATTTTATGATTTATCTCTTCAATGGATGCAAAAAAATATGTAATTCGCGTCAAAGCACATCTTAAGAAAATACTAAACCGTACATGAAACTATTACATCGCACTGCTTGTCGGACTTGCGTGTTATACTCAAAGCTATGCTGACGTACGCAAACTAACGCACGCGCACAACGCACACAGATCCCAGCATTTACAAATACTCCATAGACGATACGGATTCTCAATTAGAATTCGGAAGTCGGACTGAAAACCAATTTATCGGTCTGCTGGACGAGGTTAGAATACAAAGCAAATTAATTATATCGGATCGTGTGAGATAACGCTCACGATTTGTATAATATTATATTGAATTGTGTCATCCCCAATTGAGATAATGAAGTCCCAGGACCTTATTACTATAGAGCTATTATAAAATTAGCATATTATATAATCGTAATATTATATAATTATAATCCTATTGTTATATATAACATCATATATGATGCAGTAAGAGATAACGGAAGGATTCTAATTTATTGATTTTAATCACTATTTCAACAGATAAAGATTTTCAAAAGAGCACTAACGATGACTGAAGTTGATAATTTATCTAGAAGTAGAACCATTCAATAATTTAAATATATATATATATATATATATATATATATATATATATATTTATATATATATATATAAATATTGTATAATGTGCATTACCATTCAATTGATAATCGACGAATACTCGTTTATTATGTGTATCTACATTCTATATTGAATAACATACACGAACTATATCTACCTTACACTTACACTTACAATAATAAACTATACCCATTTCCAATATATGATTTCCTCGTGTATACCTATAGGTTTAAATACACTATATCTCATTATTAGATATGAAAACTTAGAAATATATTGTAATCAATGATGTCTTATTTATAATCAATATTCAATCACTTTTTTGAGTATTATACAAAAGACATAAATTACAAAGGAAGAATAGAATTTACGGAACGATTTCAAATATTTAATCTACAATCCAACCTTAAATCTAATGAATCCACTATATTCACTATACATCTGATTGCATGCAACTCTCGAAGCTCAATCTATTATGAAATCAAGGTAACTACATATATACATATATACATATATACTACATATATACCAAGATGAAAATAGCGATAGTTCATTTCGTGAAAATACATTTAAAAATAATTACAGAATTATCACATAATTAACTATTATTAAAAGATTCTCGAATTTATATCGAAAGGTGTATTTACAGATTATTTACTTCCATTGAAACAGGAGTAGTTTAAAAAGTTTTAAAAAGTTCAAAAAGTTATCATCGTTTAAAAAAACTGATCAAAAAATTCAGAATATTTTTATCAGTTTTTTTTTAAACTTTCTTAAACTTTGATGAATCATCATGAAATTTTTTGAATATTTACATGATATATTTCTTATAAAAAGTACCTATTTTGAAATCTATGACAAAATCTATGTTTAGATACACTTATGATGCAAAAACGTGAACAAAGAGAGATCATCTAAATGCATAATTATTTTTAAAAATATGTATTACTATAGATATGAGAATTATCTAAATATCTGTGAAAAATGAGTAATTTCATTATAAATCTAAAAGTTATCACCATTCTAGTAGACATATGTTTTCCTTAATATATTACATATAAATCCCGCGAAGGTTACGACATCCATTAAAACGCATATAAAATGAGGTGCAAAATTATTGAAAATAAAAAAATAGATAAGATTTATAAATTGTTATATACAAAATTAAACCTTAGTAATTGTAGTACCTTTTTCATACGGTTGCATATTATAATACAGTTGCGGGTTATAATAAAACCTTAATGTCTATTGTGTATGAAAACAATAGATTTGGATTTGGGTCAAATCAAAATCTATGATTAAACCCAAAAATCTGCCATTAATGTATAAACGTTAATCTTTCAATGGAATACCCCAAGATTAAGTAATCTTGAGTCTGGGTTTGTGTCCCAGAATTAATCTTGGACATACCATAGTTTAATTTTGGAAATCTTGTGGTTTACTATAATATGAATATAATTGTTTCTTGTATTAAAATGAAGGTAAAACGCCAATAAAACTGAGTAATACACAAAATGAATTGTTGTAAATACCATTTTTATCCTTTATCTTCAGTCTTTGATAAACATTTTTTGATGAAAAATAACGAGTGCTTTTTATTAACATTTGAATTTGACATACCCGAATATCTATATCATAAACAATATAAAATGAAATAAAAATTTAATTATCTATATGTATCTGGAATCTATGATTACATAAAACTGTCAGTAACTAATGATTTTATATTCCTAATTTAGATAAAAATGATATTGATTGATTAATATGATTTTTAGAAACTCGTCTGATTTATTTGTTAAATATATTTATATAACCATTTATGGTGTATAATTTAAAATGTATATAATTAATATGTTATAATATATACTGTTTATATATTATATATGTAAATAAGTTATGTACAAATTGTATTTATATTCAAAATATACTAGATATCAATTATTAGTTTAATGTATATACATGTTTATATAAGTACATAAGTTATCTCTATATAAGTTACATAAGTTATCTCTATATAATTAAAGTTGCATTGTAAGTTTACAGAAATATACTTGTTTAATACCTTCAAATAAAAACATTATTTTGAATTAATAATATATTATGAAATTACTTATAATATATTATGAAATTACTTATAATATAAGTGTTATTATATAAGTTTTATATACATGATAATTCTAATAACTTTTCTTTTGTAATTTCAAATAATTACATTGTCTTATTATAAATTTCAATAGTTATTATAATGCATACCATTATATAATTCGAAAAACATACATACATATAATATACATAATAATATATAACCTGATAAGTTAGTTTGGTTTATATAAATACATCTAGTTTAATATTTATCTAACCAAAGAATACAATATAAAACATTTGGTTTAAATGTATACATTTATAGTATACTACTCCAGTTTCAATGAAAGTAAATAATTTGTAAATACACCTTTCTAAAGATACACCGTTATATAAATTCGAGAATCTTTTAATAATAGTTAATTATGTGATAATTCTGTAATTATTTTTAAATGTATTTTTACGAAATGAACTATCGCTATTTTCATCTTGGTATATATGTAGTATATATGTATATATGTAGTTACCTTGATTTCATAATAGATTGAGCTTCGAGAGTTGCATGCAATCAGATGTATAGTGAATATAGTGGATTCATTAGATTTAGGGTTGGATTGTAGATTAAATATTTGAAATCGTTCCGTAAATTCTATTCTTCCTTTGTAAGTTATGTTTTTTGTATAATACTCAAAAAAGTGATTGAATATTGATTATAAATAAGACATCATTGATTACAATATATTTTTAAGTTTTCATATCTAATAATGAGATATAGTGTATTTAAACCTATAGGTATACACGAGGAAATCATATATTGGAAATGGGTATAGTTTATTATTGTAAGTGTAAGTGTAAGGTAGATATAGTTCGTGTATGTTATTCAATATAGAATGTAGATACACATAATAAACGAGTATTCGTCGATTATCAATTGAATGGTAATGCACATTATACAATATTTATATATATATATAAATATATATATATATATATATATATATATATATATATATATATTTAAATTATTGAATGGTTCTACTTCTAGATAAATTTTCAACTTCAGACATCGTTAGTGCTCTTTTGAAAATCTTTATCTGTTGAAATAGTGATTAAAATCAATAAATTAGAATCCTTCCGTTATCTCGTACTGCATCATATATGATGTTATATATAACAATAGGATTATAATTATATAATATTACGATTATATAATATGCTAATTTTATAATAGCTCTATAGTAATAAAGTCCTGGGACTTCATTATCTCAATTGGGGATGACACAATTCAATATAATATTATACAAATCGTGAGCGTTATCTCATACGATCCGATATAATTAATTTGCTTTGTATTCTAACCTCGTCCAGCAGACCGATAAATTGGTTTTTAGTCCGACTTCCGAATTCTAATTGAGAATCCGTATCGTCTATGGAGTATTTGTAAATGCTGGGATCTGTGTGCGTTGTGCGCGTGCGTTAGTTTGAGTACGTCAGCGTAGCTTTGAGTATAACACGCAAGTCCGACAAGCAGTACGATGTAATAGTTTCGTGTACGGTTTAGTATTTTCTTAAGATGTGCTTTGACGCGAATTACATATTTTTTGCATTAATTGAAGAGACAAATCATAAAATAGTGTGCGAAAAGAATGCATTATATATGCAGAATACGTCATGCTACACGTTATGTACATGTTATATAACTGTAGACTATGCATTACGTAACTTCATAACGTCTTGCGTATACTAACAGCTAGTCATCACCCTATGCTTGATATCTCCGTTCAGGATGAGATACAAAGTTCCGTTATCGAATACATAAGCCACGTGATTCCATTGTTTCATAGAGTTAGTCTGGGTAGGTCGGGCGGTGTGTATATAATTGCAAAGATATATATAAAGATAGATAGTTTCCTCCTTCCCCCCACAGATGTATCTATAGCTATTATAAGTATACGATGTGAGTGACGATGGTCGTGTTTAGGATACGACGAGGGACGCGGAAATAGGCGTGGCTACGAGGTAAATATTTAATATCGAGTGTTCACGATGCGATGGTCTTGGCTATAATACAAAGTTAAGAGGCGTATCTGGGGGCGTGACTTGGATCTTAGAAGTTGGAATTTCTTAATGTATTTTAAAAAGGGGAGTGTCTAGTAAAAAGTAATGTTTATGGCGGAGTAATACAACCGGGAAATGGTTATGGCGTTTGCAGAGGAGGAGGTTTTTACGAGTCGATATAGAGTTGCGAGGTATTCATATATAGGAACTTGCAGAGGAGGAGTGCATAAGGGGCGTAGCTAGAGAATTTGTTTATACTAACGAACGGATGCATAATGTCGATTTCACTGCCGTGGAAGATCCAACCGGAAATACGTACTCGGGCCGCAATTGAGAAGATGTCGGGTCGGATGCTAAGCTTCACGCTGAACTTGCCGGTAGTAACGTCCGAATTGTGGAATATAACGGAAGTATCTGTTTTAGCGTCAGACCGCCAGGGGTAATAGTGGTTATCCAGTTATCGATATCGACGTATGCACAGGAAGTAACGGTAAGTTGTGCTTTATAAAATAGGGTTAATACAACGTTAGACGAACTATGGCGTATAGTGTACACGATACACTGCACTATACATTGTAACTATACATTAATCGGTGTACATTAGTAAAAATACTAACTCTGGAAAAGCTCGGTTTTGAAAAACATGGAAACAGAAAATCCGTGTAAGTTTTTGTCTGCGAAAACTTTCTTCATAGCGGGAACCTTTAAAAAGTAGTTAGTTGTTAATTTGGTATATATTATCCATTGTATCTTAATAATTGACCAGTGTCTACTATCTATTGACTAGTATGATGTAATGGTATTGTGTTAATATATTTAACTCATATGATATGACTTAAAAACATTCATTCTCGATACACAAACAAAAACGTACACTATACGTTCAACTCCCGAGTATATACCGAAGTCCCAGTGAATACCAGTGAGTTCCCGTGAGTCCCCATGAGTTCCAGTTAGTCTCATTAATGTGAATTGGTATTATGAACATAAATTAATACTTCGTAAGACAAAAGTGTGATATAAATTAAATCATTTATTTTCAAAAAAGAAAATTACTATTAAATATAAAATATATGCATTAATACTTTTAGATTAAATAGAAATTAAAGAAATGTGGACCAATGAAGCATTAAATAACGTGCCATTTCGTAAGTGCCTGGATTGACTAACTTCAATACTAGAATTGCTGTCCAGAATAGCGGTTCTTCCGTATTTCGTGAACAAGATGTCCACGTTTCCCTTGGCATCGAGTTTCGTACAAGAGGAATCTTGTAAGTACGACTCGAAGTCGTAATGAAGGAAGCAAGTATTATCGCATTCCGACAATCCTAGCGAAATGAGATCCGTGTTAATATTTATGAACCGAGGTGTAACGAGGCCATAGTCATATTTCATAAAAGCAAATATTGCGATATTATCAATATATTAATATGAGTATATAAGTAATAGTTAAATATATACTATAACGAACACTATATATACAATATATTGTATTAAAGGAAAATAACTAAGATTAATAAAGAAATAATAAACACTAGTATAACAATCTAATATTTGTCTTACATAAATTCTTTATTTTATTTTTTATATTTGCAAAATATCGAAGATGTTTTAATATGTATTAGATACATGATAGATAGATAACATATTTAATATTATATTTTCTAGTTTATTTTAGTTGTGGCATTAAATATATTATAATATATTTGTAATGTATATAATATATACATATATATATATATATATATATATATATATATATACAATGTATATAATGCATATATTATATATAGTATATATAATATATATAATGTATATAATGTATATATATATATATTTATTTGATGAAACTATAGGTATGGTAGATATGGAATACATTACCAGTATCAAAAGTATTTTACTCAATATAAAGTATATTCTAAGTTGGAGTCAATAAATTCATTTAAACTAACTTGAAATTGTGTTAGTTGAGATGTTGATTACCAAGAAGGCTGCAAAATGAATGTTATCGTTTATATATATATATATATATATATATATATATATATGTATATACATATATATATATATATATATATATATATATATATATATATATTATACTTAATTATATATATGAATAAATACATTTATGTATGATATTATCTAGTAAAGATATTCTAATATTTGATCATAATCATAACTGGTACACGATATGATATATAATATATATAGAAACCTAGTAGAAGTAATGCAGTTGGCATGTTGATGTTCTTTGTTAGTGAATATTTATAAGAATCTTATATTCTTTATAAATTTCGGTTGAACCGACTTAAATTTGACAATTTAAATTAATGGTAATATAATAAATGTTAATAAATCTGTATAAATGATGACAGAATAAACTCTTATAATTCCACTAACTCGGTATTATTAATTAGTGAGAATGTTTGAAATCTACTTACAAGGCAACGTATTTATAGTAAAACTGAATGTTACGGTGTTTAGCCAAGCGTGAAAGAACGTCACGTATTATGATTTTTAATAGCTAATTATTTCTTTAAATATCAAAGTTATATATATTTATATTTATAGTGCAATTATTATAATTCTATTGAGAAATAACAGAGAACTTTCTTTATTTATTTAACATTTATAATCGGATATCCTTAACGTTATTTATTACGAAATGATTATTATTTCAAATCTATAGACTAAATGACCTATAGGTTTATTTGTTGTTAATGTTGAAATGATTGTAAAATCAATTTACAAATTACTAATTCTATAACCATCAAAAGACAATGGAATCATTAATAATTAATGTTTCGTATAGCATCTAAAATAAAAAAGCACTCATGATGATCACGAAATAGTTTTAAAACATTCATAGTGTAGGTAATGATATGTGTAACTAATATATAAGCTATTGCGTAGAGAACCCAATGCCGGGGAACGGCTATCTTTAATTAAAGTATTTGCTTTAAAGTAATATTAAGTTTAACTTAAGATAGTTGTCGCTTGTAATTCCTATAATTTTTGATATCATATTTGAGCAATAATTGAATATGATTTATCTATAAATAGATCACCTTCGTTAACTTTCCTCAGTCATTATATGATGTTAACAACCAGCCTTCAGGAATATCGGTGTGAGTAAGTTAACTGTTATCTAATGGTTTAAGAAATGTCAGGTTTAACTCACGATGTTTAGTTCACGAGGTTTTCCTCGTGCCCGTTTAACTATAGATAAGTGATACTGGATTTGTGGCATAACGAGAATGTGTGGATTTTGAATTTAGTTTCGAAATATTTATTCCAATGAATATATGGAGGAAGTGGAGTTGTTACATAATTGTGGTAAGTGGATAAATAAGTAGTTTAGTTGGGAAGATGTTAAGTGTGTTAGAATTTGATATTTAAATTTGAATTTACTTAATGATATTTGATTGTATATTGTGATTGTGGGATGAATCAGATTATACTCAGGGATTTCCTGTAGTGCTATTTGAATGGTTGTGTATATCTTTTATAATATTCTCCGTCTGTTGGGTGTCAGTAAAGTTAGGGTCTTGGAGGAAATCTAGCTATTTACTATATTTGGTTTGATTGAAGGTGATTTCATTGAATCTTTTCTACTGATAATGATATCATTCTACTGATAATGAGATAATTATACTGATAATGAGATAATTCTTCTGATAATGAAATAATTCTACTGACAATGATATACTTCTACTGATAATGAGATAATTCTACTGGTAATTATATCATTCTACTGATAATGAGATAATTCTACTGATAATGAGATACTTCTACTGATAATGAAATAATTCTACTGACAATGAGATACTTCTACTGATAATGAGATAATTCTACTGGTAATTATATCATTCTACTGATAATGAGATAATTCTACTGATAATGAGATACTTCTACTGATAATGAAATAATTCTACTGACGATGAGATACTTCTACTGATAATGAGATAATTCTACTGGTAATTATATCATTCTACTGATAATGAGATCATTCTACTGATAATAAGATAATTCTCAGCAAAGATTGCAATCCCTTACAGCGGATACCATTATTATGAGCCGCTTTCACTGACTATATTATATAGGAATGGAGAATGGTTATCATCACTGAGGCGTCTCTACGTCCACGTAGTGAGAAGTTCACCACAATATGTACAATTGATGAGAACATTCTAACTGGTCCCATAGGTTATCATAGTGTGTATACTTACTGTACCTTCTTGCTTACATCTGAAGCAAACCAGTACAGCAAATAACCTTTGGAAAAATACTGCTCCCATGAGCCGGTTTTTTTCCTTCAAAAAAGAAAGTGCCATCGTCATCACTTGATGTTTTCTCAAACATGTTTAATTTTTGTTCACTAGCTTAATTGTTGATATCTAGTAAGTAACTTGGAAACACCACAATAATTATAATGTAGATTATTATAATGTAGATCTTTGTTCTTTTGTTTTATTAGCATATTAATATATAATATATTCACTTTGAATCATAGAAGTAACTGTAGGAACTAATATTATTGATTATACATTAATATTATAAATAGAAAACAGATAATATAATTATTAGTAATAAATAACTAATATAACACGAGTTAACTATACAATATTTAATTTCTTATAACATATGCTCCGATATATTATATTATTTATCATAACGAAGAACCAAAGTGAACTAGTAGAATTATATTAATATTATAAATCTAGGATATAAATTGATCTATGAATTGTATTATTCACAATAGTACAGAATGTAAACAACTGCTTTTATAGGTGTTTGACATTCATTAGGGACGGCGTAATCTTCATTTTTTACTTGCTATATTATAATTTCAATATCAATATTATTCTAATGTTGTAAACTCGTAACATTTAAAAAAGTATCAAACTCATTACAATGTAACGTGTAGCACCTATACAATTGTCATGAGTTTAACACCTTCGATATATAATCCGTCATTTATAACTACTGACAATATATTATAGCATAATAAATTCATTACATTTATATATGTTATCTAAATAGAATATATATTTAGTTATTAAGTTAGTTATATTTAGTTATATTAGTTAGTAATATTTAGTTAGTAATTTAGTTAGTAATATTAATATAAGAATAATATCTAAACTCATATTTATAATACGGAATTTGTTTATTACATACTCTATGATTCAAGTCACGAATATACTCTTTGTATAAGAAGGTCAAGAGTTATGAATCGACATAATCGAATTAGCATGCGATTAAAAACAACAAACATTTTTGTTTTGTTTAAGATTTTAATTAGTAATTTAATCGATTTAATCATGGAGTATTTAATGTATTAAATTATAGATATATAAAAATAATATATTATATTATATCATTTTAAAACAATATATTATTTATCATAATATTTTATAATTTATAAATAATTGGTAACAAATATCAAACATTAAAATTTCTCAAAATTAATTAAAAAATATGAGCTATTTATTGTACGCTATGACATGTCTTTATACGCATATTTAGATTAATATTAGTGTATGCTACTTATAATATGTAATGTAAATAAAACCATAAATATAGTTTTAAAAAAGTTCTTGATATATTTGGTGTCCATACTTGGGTCCATACTTGTGTATTCGTGTATTTCATACAATTAATATTCTCTTATATAAATATAATAAATTATATATCAATAAAAAACTAAAAACATTTAATAAATATATAATAATTATAACATATATAAGAATAATTAATTACATATCAATAAAAAACTAAAAATATTTAATAAATATACAATAATTATAACATAAGAATAATTAATTACATATCAATAAAAAACTAAAAATATTTAATAAATATACAATTAAAAAAACTAAAAACATTATTATCCCAGATTACTGTATCAAGTAATGTATGCCAAATGAAAGAGTATACAGGTATACAGGGAGTATAAAATGTATGATGAAGGAGCTACTTGTAAGAGATAAAGTGTGGAGTAGATACTCTAAATATGGCCAGAGAGAATTATTCAGCTTACAAAAGACAACAATTTCTGAATTCATGATAAGTAAGTAACTAAGCTATATCTAGATCCCTCTATAAATATATTTATATATCAATCAATCTACTCTCCACCTATATCTATATATATACATTCATACATAGATACATCCATCCATCCTATATATATATCTAGCAATCTCAAACTTACTCTCAATGAGAAATATATTAATTACGTTATTTTTTACAGCTGCTGGAATGAATATACATGAATATGCATGTAATAGGGAACAATTGTAAAGACAATAAATACTTTGTTACGGTCCTGCTAGAGAACATCTCTTGCCATTTTAAATTAATTTACTCCAAAATAAATATATAAAACTTATTATTTTAATCACACTGTAACTAGTAAATTATTTAAATGTTATATTTAATTGATCTTCATACTCAAAAAATCATTCTTTCATCTCATAAATAATGATATTATATACACATTAGAGGTACTTATTGATATATAAATTTATTTTTACATTAATTGTTATATAAATTTAATCATGAGAATCATATAACAATAATGATATTCCTAAATATTTCTTAAATACTTTTAATTTAATGACCTTTGGAGATCTGCGATGTTAACATTCTTAAATTATATATTTATTTTTTTAACAATCTGTTTTTATATTCTTCACGAATCATCTGAAATATTATCCCCGAAAACTCGAATGATAAGAAATAGTTATTAATAATATATTGTGCCTAACACCTATTCATTTATTTGGTGTTTAACACCTATACATTTGTTTGGTGTTTAATACCTATACATTTGTTTGGTGTTTAATACCTATACATTTATTTGGTGTTTAACACCTATACATTTGTTTGGTGCCTAACACCTATACATTTGTTTGGAGTTTAACACCTATACATTTGTAGTGGAGTTTAACACATTATTTTGACACCTTGGTTTACTGGGTTTTGTAGAGAGAATGAATTTTTATAATGGAGTAAGTAATACATAAGATTTGTGTGCACAACTGCCAATAAGATATTACTACTTTGTATTTACTATTATTATATAATTTATTATATTACGTCTATAAACTATAATATATTTTATAGTCGACAATGTATGTTCATTATAATTATTATATATATATTACAATATTAATTATATGATTTTGTATTTGGATTTACAATTAAGAATTCAGTTTATAATATATTTTGCACTCTTCTTAAATTTCTAAAAGATTTACCACCATTTCTTTATGTAACTTTCACCAACAATTAGAGTTTGTGACGATAGCTCATATTAGAGTTGCAGCAACAAACTGCTGTCTTTAGAGATCAATGTTGATATATTAAAGAGATATCTAATTCCAATACAATTAATAAGGATGGTTACATTTTAAAGATTTGATTATAAGATGATTAAATGATAAAGGATTGTTTATAGAATAAGTAAAGGTTTATTGGTTTATTATGCATATTGAATCATTGCATAATTCATATAAAATTTATATTTACAAAATATTTATAGTAATTCTTCATCGTCATCTGTAAAATAAATATTTTGTTATTTCTACAGAATTAAACATAGAAAAAAATCCTAATTAAAGGAAAAAATATGTAAATGTTTATATTATTTTAATAAAATTTCCTAATAATTTCCAAGATTACCAAAATATGCGGTGGGGAGAAATTGATCATAATGAAATTATTTGGTTACACCCACTTGGGGTTATGATATTAAAATATTTAATTATATCATTTTATATATAAACGTACTATTAAACTTATTATATTAAATATATTTTCTATACAATATAATTTTTTAAAATTATTTTATTATCTTGCGGTTTTAATTACCCATATGTTACTATTGTAAGGATATCTTGGTAATCTTGGCTAATATTAATAAATATTGATATTATCTTATCATATGAGATATTATTGTCAATAGCTATTACATCACTTACCATTTGAGTATGTGGAATAATATTGACAGGTCGGTTTTTTTGCAGAATCTGAATTACATAATAATGAATTAGAGAAGCGAAAAATTAAGAATTTATATTAAATTGTTTGAAACAAACTATAGTTATAATGCTAACTGTAATGCTACAATTAATGTTAACTGTAATGCTAACTGTAATGCTACAATTAATGTTATCTGTAATGCTAACTGTAATGCTACAATTAATGTTAACTGTAATGCTAACTGTAATGCTACAATTAATGTTAACTGTAATGTTAACTGTAATGCTACAATTAATGTTAACTGTAATGCTAATCTTAATACTAACTGTAAATATTGTAGACTGGAGGCTTCGTCATATTTCGATTAATTGCGTAGTTTACGTTGTTATGATTCCGATAGTAGGGCGGGGCGTAGTTTGTGGCATGGGGCTGGGTATTGTTTATAACATGGGGCATGCCATTGTTTGTGGAATTGTGAGAGGCATAATTCGTGTCATGGGGTGGGGCATAATTTGTGGCATGGGGTGGAGCATAGTTTGTAGCATGGGGTGGGGCATAGTTTGCGGCATGGGGTGGGGCGTAGTTTGCGGTATGGGGTGGGGCATAGTTTGTGGCATGGGGTGGGGCATAGTTTGCGGTATGGGGTGGGGCGTAGTTTGTGGCATGGGGTGGAGCATAGTTTGCGGTATGGGGTGGGGCGTAGTTTGCGGCATGGGGTGGGGCGTAGTTTGCGGCATAGGAGGTAATGTGGGCTGGGCCGGTATGCACAGTAGCAGTGGGTATGTTGTAGCGAGATTCCTTTTCCGGGTGTTGCGGTTCCCGTTGTCGCCTCTCGCCGCCGTCGGTGGCGCCACCGTAGCTCGGGGTCGCAGGCGTTGAATTTCTAGCGTAGCCTGAACAGACACGCCGAGTTACGGCGTCCACCGTGGAGTCGTTGTAATCGGTGAGGTCGTAGGATGTCGGCCGTACGGTTACGATGCCGGAGGAGGAGGATGAGGAGGAGGAAGAGGGCGTGGCTAATGGGGCAGCGGCTCGAGAAAACGAGGTCGCGGACGATTTTCGCATCGCAACGGGCATTTGGTCGCCGCCTTTTTGCGAGTAGACATAGTCCCCGTCGGGAGCTACGGCGCCGTGGAGCGGGGAGTAAGGGGGCGCGGCGGTGGGGGCAGTAGGCGGGGCGTGTTGCGCCATGTACCCGGGGTCTAGACCCGAAGGCTGCATTCGATTGTTGTAAGGAAACGTTTGTCGCGAATTTTCGTTTTCTCGCAATCTATTCGCGTTCGGTTTGGAGATGCGATTCTGAATTACAGGTTTTGGGGCGTGGCTAACTGGTAGCGGGGCGTGGCTAACGGGTAGTGGGGCGTGGCTAACGGGTAGCGGGGCGTGGCTAACGGCTAGTGCGCCGTCTACGTCATCGAAAGGGATTACCGCGGAATCGTTATCCACTGAATCGTACGAAATACGACGGCAAGCCGAGCTATTGGACGAGGCTAGAGAGGCGTTGGAGGCGGGAGTAGCTAAAGCATTCGCGGCGACGTACGGCGGTATAATTGTGAAGTGGGGGGAATTCGCCGTATGTCGGTAGGGTTTAGCCGTCGAAATGCGGACTTTGGAATTCGACGACGGCAGAGTTTTTCCGGTAGACGAGGTCGGAGAGGGTTTAGGGTTCGGGGGTAGCGCGGTCGGCGTGGACCCGTTAGGTTCGGCGGTCGAAGCGAAAGCTTTAACGGGCGAGGTCAGAGGTTTAACGGGAGACCGAGTCGACGGTTTAGTGGGTACGGGAGGCTTTGGTTTGCGGAGTCGAGGCAAAGTGGTGTAAGCGGCTATTGTAGCCGAGGCTGGCAAAGGTAGATCGGAGAGTTCGACGTCGGTGGGAAGTCGCGGGGGCGGAGTCTCGGGAGGCGGGGACTCGGGGGGCGGAGTTTCTATGGGAGCAGGTGGAGCTTCAGCCATTTTTGAATCGATGGAGGTAGTTCTGATAGGTGGACGGGGCTTTTGCTTGCGAGGAGTTACCGTCTGCATAGTGAAGATATGAATTTAATGTAATTTATATTAATTAGAATAATGATATTATTTATATTAATTAGAATAATGATATTATTTATATTAATTAGAATAATGATATTATTTATATTAATTAGAATAATGATATTATTTAAATTAATTAGAATAATGATATTATTTATATTAATTAGAATAATGATATTATTTAAATTAATTAGAATAATGATATTATTTATATTAATTAGAATAATGATATTATTTATATTAATTAGAATAATGATATTATTTATATTAATTAGAATAATGATATTATTTATATTAATTAGAATAATGATATTATTTATATTAATTAGAATAATGATATTATTTATATTAATTAGAATAATGATATTATTTAAATTAATTAGAATAATGATATTATTTATATTAATTAGAATAATGATATTATTTAAATTAATTAGAATAATGATATTATTTATATTAATTAGAATAATGATATTATTTATATTGATTAGAATAATGATATTATTTATATTAATTAGAATAATGATATTATTTATATTAATTAGAATAATGATATTATTTATATTGATTAGAATAATGATATTATTTATATTAATTAGAATAATGATATTATTTATATTAATTAGAATAATGATATTATTTATATTAATTAGAATAATGATATTATTTATATTAATTATAATAATGATATTATTTATATTAATTAGAATAATGATATTATTTATATTGATTAGAATAATGATATTATTTATATTAATTAGAATAATGATATTATTTATATTAATTAGAATAATGATATTATTTATATTGATTAGAATAATGATATTATTTATATTAATTAGAATAATGATATTATTTATATTAATTAGAATAATGATATTATTTATATTAATTAGAATAATGATATTATTTATATTAATTAGAATAATGATATTATTTATATTAATTATAATAATGATATTATTTATATTAATTAGAATAATGATATTATTTATATTAATTATAATAATGATATTATTTATATTAATTAGAATAATGATATTATTTATATTAATTATAATAATGATATTATTTATATTAATTAGAATAATGATATTATTTATATTAATTATAATAATGATATTATTTATATTAATTAGAATAATGATATTATTTATATTAATTAGAATAATGATATTATTTATATTAATTAGAATAATGATATTATTTATATTAATTAGAATAATGATATTATTTATATTAATTAGAATAATGATATTATTTATATTAATTAGAATAATTATATTATTTATATTAATTAGAATAATGATATTATTTATATTAATTAGAATAATGATATTATTTATATTAATTAGAATAATGATATTATTTATATTAATTAGAATAATGATATTATTTATATTAATTATAATAATGATATTATTTATATTAATTAGAATAATGATATTATTTATATTAATTAGAATAATGATATTATTTATATTAATTAGAATAATGATATTATTTATATTGATTAGAATAATGATATTATTTATATTAATTAGAATAATGATATTATTTATATTAATTAGAATAATGATATTATTTATATTAATTAGAATAATGATATTATTTATATTAATTAGAATAATGATATTATTTATATTCATTAGAATAATGATATTATTTATATTAATTAGAATAATGATATTATTTATATTAATTATAATAATGATATTATTTATATTAATTAGAATAATGATATTATTTATATTAATTAGAATAATGATATTATTTATATTAATTAGAATAATGATATTATTTATATTCATTAGAATAATGATATTATTTATATTAATTAGAATAATGATATTATTTATATTAATTAGAATAATGATATTATTTATATTAATTAGAATAATGATATTATTTATATTAATTAGAATAATGATATTATTTATATTAATTAGAATAATGATATTATTTATATTAATTAGAATAATAATATTATTTATATTAATTAGAATGTATAAGACATCGTATAACTTATTTCAGTTTTATAATTAATTTACCAACCAGTCTATTTTCGCATTCGGTGTCTAGTTTTTCATTTGTACTTTGTGATGGAAAGTAGGGATTAGCAAGATTACTTACAGAGAGAGAGAGAGAGAGAGAGAGAGTAAATTAACTACCGTATCTTAGACTCTTTATGCGAATCGAAAACAAATGACCAGGACTTTGACCTACTTATTGGCAGTCTGAAAACTACCTGTAGACGTACGCGGCCCACATGTAGTGCTTATATTGAAAGAAAAGAGTTCGGTTGGTTACCTGGCGATATGCTGGAGCAAGTGTTTTTCCTTCGACTTGAACGAGTTGTACTTGCGTCTGATGCAGAGGTCGGAGGATAGGTCGACCAGTTTATCGTTGTGCAGCTTTTCGACGCAATCTACGACAGCGCGAATGTTACGAGGCTATACGAGGCTAGGGTTTTTGTAACCGGGTGGGGTTTAGTTAACCCCGCGTCCAGTTTCAGGTTAACCAATCACTCGGGGAATCTAATTTATATTATTTAATAAATAGTCGACGCAAACCAACTCTAACAGAAATGAAACTACTTGGACACGAGGATAAATGGGACTCGATGAAACTCAGACTCAGCTTGAACTGAGGTCGGCGTAAAGGTTAAAGGTCGCCAAATCTAACCGATTGCCGATAAGCAGTGTTTCAACGCATCTTTGTACTGATCAAGCTTTTCGAGGCGCAACGAAATATCGAAAAAGGCGCCGGCCTGTTGGCAGAGCTCTTCGCTTGTAGGATGTCTGGTGACCGGTGGTCTGGCGACCGGTTGTCTGGTGACCGGTGGTCTGGTGACCGGTGGTCTGGCGACCAGCGGTCTCGGGTATCCGCTAGCAGACCGGACGTCGCCGTTCTCGGACAATTGCGGATCAGCGTGTTGAGGTGCGGTGAACTCGAATGAATCCGACGAATCGGCGTCGATTTCACTTTCTACGAGAGGCAGAAATAAATGAAACATCGACCGATTACGCAATTTATACAACTAGGGGAACTCGTGCGTCGCAGCGAAAGCCAGCAACACAGCGATAGGATAAGTCTGCGATGAAGACTGAAATAAAACAATGCAAGAGTTTGCTTTCATCGTTCATTATTCGGTAATTTTCGCGAACGAGAGAATTTTACAACAATAACAACATCTAATGGCAACTAAACAAAAGAGGCCTTAATTATTAGGGAGGACACTTACCTGCGGTAAATCTGGATTTGTGTTGGTAGTAAACCATCCTAGCGTTCGGACCTCTAGGGGCGTGTTCACGGGAAGGGGCGTGGTCACCAGAAGAGGCGTGTCCACTGGTAAGGGCGTGTCCACGGGAAGGGGCGTGGTCCCCAGAAGAGGCGTGTCCACTGGTTGCCGGGTGTTTAGTAGAAGTCACGCGTCCAGTGGAACATTGAGTTCGTTGACCCCCTTCGCCTACTTCGGGACCGACATTGTCCAGCAATTCGCAGCTTGCCACTCTTCGAAGCCGGTGTTTTCCTGCAAACGTGCAACGACTTATGATCGCGAGGCATCTACTTCGCGGGCGCAGCGGAACAATAGAGCAGCAGAACAATAGAGCAGAAGAACAATAGCGCAGAAGAACAATAGAGCAGAAGAACAATAGAGCAGAAGAACAATAGAGCAGAAGAACAATAGAGCAGAAGAACAATAGAGCAGCAGAACAATAGCGCAGCAGAACAATAGAGCAGCAGAACAATAGCGCAGTAGAACAATAGCGCAGCAGAACAATAGAGCAGCAGACAACAAAGGGATGTGCCAGCGAATCGCGGTGCGGCTGATAATTTTAAAAAGTTAACTGTACCACAATATTACTTATACTATTACTGCGACTTATAGGATAGGCTAGGCATATTCTATAGACTGAAGGGTCAATGTAGTGTCTAAACTAACTAGGGATGGGTAACGCTGATTAAAAGAGAAAAGTGCAAAAATTTAAATTCTCATGCAACTACTTTTTTTGAACTAGCAACAGATTTTATAAATCATCGCGTTTATAGCAAGTAAGAAATAGATAATGCGATGGATGGACCCTAAGTGATATGCGGGGTCCATACTGTGGGTCAATAGATAACTCGCTGACCACTAGACACTACGTATATCAATATCTAACCGTGCATGGCATTAGCTTTGTCTATATCTATTGCGTTCAGGTAGCTTCCATGTCGTTTGTGTCGGCTGTTACTATATGTGATAAGGAGTATTGATGTAACATGAGAGGAGATGTTACTATATGCGATAAGGAGTATTGATGTAACATGAGAGGAGATGTTACTATATGTGATAAGGAGTATTGATGTAACATGAGAGGAGATGTTACTATATGTGATGAGGAGTATTGATGTAACATGAAGGAGATGTTACTATATGCGATAAGGAGTATTGATGTAACATGAGAGGAGATGTTATTATATGTGATGAGGAGTATTGATGTAACATGAAGGAGATGTTACTATATGCGATAAGGAGTATTGATGTAACATGAGAGGAGATGTTATTATATGTGATGAGGAGTATTGATGTAACATGAAGGAGATGTTACTATATGTGATAAGGAGTATTGATGTAACATGAGAGGAGATGTTACTATATGTGATGAGGAGTATTGATGTAACATGAAGGAGATGTTACTATATGTGATAAGGAGTATTGATGTAACATGAGAGGAGATGTTACTATATGTGATGAGGAGTATTGATGTAACATGAAGGAGATGTTACTATATGTGATAAGGAGTATTGATGTAACATGAGAGGAGATGTTACTATATGTGATAAGGAGTATTGATGTAACATGAGAGGAGATGTTACTATATGCGATAAGGAGTATTGATGTAACATGAGAGGAGATGTTACTATATGTGATAAGGAGTATTGATGTAACATGAGAGGAGATGTTACTATATGTGATGAGGAGTATTGATGTAACATGAAGGAGATGTTACTATATGTGATAAGGAGTATTGATGTAACATGAGAGGAGATGTTACTATATGCGATAAGGAGTATTGATGTAACATGAGAGGAGATGTTACTATATGTGATAAGGAGTATTGATGTAACATGAGAGGAGATGTTACTATATGTGATGAGGAGTATTGATGTAACATGAAGGAGATGTTACTATATGCGATAAGGAGTATTGATGTAACATGAGAGGAGATGTTATTATATGTGATGAGGAGTATTGATGTAACATGAAGGAGATGTTACTATATGCGATGAGGAGTATTGATGTAACATGAGAGGAGAGGAAGGAGATGTTACTATATGCGATGAGGAGTATTGATGTAACATGAGAGGAGATGTTACTATATGTGATAAGGAGTATTGATGTAACATGAGAGGAGATGTTACTATATGTGATAAGGAGTATTGATGTAACATGAAAGGAGATGTTACTATATGCGATGAGGAGTAATGATGTAATATGAGAGGAGATAGGAGTGGAAAGAAAGAAGAGGAAAGAAAGTAGAGTAAAGAAAGTAGATAGTTGGAGAGATAAAGGAGATAATAGGAGAAATAAGAGAATATAAAAGAAGAGCATTAATCATCAAGTAAAGTCAGTGACAAAATTGGTTGCGTAGATTTTCTTGTTTATTTGCAAATTAAGTCTTAATAGTCTTAATAACCTTGACATAGTTTAATATTGTGCTTTTTTTTTTAGTTCTTTTAGGAAATCGTATATTTGATGGAGATTAAATATTAAATGGTAAATAAAATAGGGGAAGTTTAGAATCTATACTGGAAATGCTCGGAGGTCCACATATGTTAAATTATTGTGATTTGAATATGGTCGAGTTAATTTCGTAATCAATTAAGAAACTTTAAATAATTTAAGGGCAGTATTTGATATTGAGGTAGTGAAGTCTTGTCGATAGTACAATATGGTCAAGGCTATCGTGTACCGAGGATAGGTCGAGTAAAAGTAATTGAATTAGGGATATTAGTAATACTTGTCTAGTGAATAGTGAGATTGAGACTATTTCATTATTGTGTAATGTTCAGTGAAAGTTTTTCTTTTAGTAGGTCAGAAAGTGTATTGTACGAGGGTTTGGGGTTTATTTCAATAGTAGACAATCTGTAAGTTGTTATAACACATCTGCGAAGATATAAAGATATGGCAATGTCATAGCGGTATTGTTACATTGTGGTTTTTAGGTGAGGTATTTTAGTGTTGAAAAGTAAGTACTAGGTCCAGCGGGAAGGAACTTAATAAGGTCTATTAGGTCAAGTTAATTATGAAGTAATTTCAGGTTCTTATGGTTTACAATGTCAGAACGTAAGTTATTATAATCATATGAAGCTATTATAGTTTCAGAGATAATGTGGACCTCAGATTTAGTGAACAATTAAACATCTCTTCATTACTTAGTTTCCTGGTGATTTTGTAGACTAATGATTCCAGTGTTTTTGGAGTGACTGTATGTTTTAAATTTAGCCACGATTCAGTAATTATATAATATTGAAAGTTAGTGAAGTAATATCTAATAATAGCAATGTTAGCATCAAGTTAATGTCAAGTTAATGTCAGTATTTACATTGAGTTGTGTAATCGGTAATAATATTAATCTGAGTTCATATTCATCTTTATTAGGTTTAATGAGCCCCTCTAACCGATGTGGGTATGTATGTGGGTTTGTATTTGAGTGTATGTGTGTGTGTGAGTGTTTGTGTGTGTGTGAGTGTATGTGTGTGAGTGTGTGTAATTCTCTACTAACGGTATCTTTTTTTTCACAGACAATTGTTCAAGGCCTATGTCCATTTCTTTCAATTCCATTTGCTGAATTTATGATTTTTGCAAATTGGTTATTTACTTTTTTTGCAAATTTAAAAATTATTAAACTAAATTAATTTAATATCAAATTAAAATTTGATGCAAATGGAAGAATTAAAATGATCTGGAATTAAATAGTTGATATTGAAAGTAAAACCTTCGTTGAGCTATGACCTCCGGGAAGAGTGTCCAAACGGTCAACCGACCGTTGTCTACTGTGATGAACTGCTGTTGAACGATAAGATAAGTAAGATAAGTAAGTAATAATGAGAATTAAATAAAGTAGAATATTAAATAGGTCATGTCTGTCTTTTGCTATTTTTAACAGAAAATGACAGACATGAAACTCTTATCTCCGAATAGGACTGTCCCTGAAATGATGAGCAATTTTACATTTTTGAACCACTTCTCAAATGATGATTTATATTAGTTTAAAAAGAAATTTGTAATATACCAACTGAAAATAGAATATAAATATAGAGTCAACTACCGACCAGATCTTATCCAAACCCAGCAAACAAAGCATTATATTTATGTTACAACAATTGTCGAATAAGAAATAAGAAATCATTTACATTGTCTGGTAAGTAACTTCATTGTGTATATGATTTTGTAATTGTCTACATTTACTTCGCAAAAGAAAACTACAACCTACTATTACATCGCATAACAAAGCTGACGATATAAACACAAGTATATAAAAATGTAACATTAATTATACAGTTGTTAGGGCATTCATGTTAGAGTAATAGCGTACATGTTTCTAAGGTAATCTTAGGCAAGTTGCTAGGGTAATCGCGTGAACGTTGCTAGGGTAATCGCGTGAACGTTGCTAGGATAATCGCGTGAACGTTGCTATGGTAATCGCGTGAACGTTGCTATGGTAATCGCGTGAACGTTGCTATGGTAATCGCGTGAACGTTGCTATGGTAATCGCGTGCACGTTGCTAGGGTAAACGCGTGAACGTTGCTAGGGTAAACGCGTGAACGTTGCTATGGTAATCGCAACCAACTCGGAATGTTCTCGGATTCGTTATCTCCTAGTCGAATTGTACATTTCAGAGCGTCCTTCGTAGAGATGAGAGGCGAGATATCAGGATTTGTGTAGAGAAGGAGCAGAGGCTGAAAGTGACCTTGACAGCATTTGCTGATGATGCAAGACCAATCATTGCCGACCTGACCGATGGGTTATGGGGAAGAGATTAGAAATATAATTCATAAAAAATTACTAAATTTAATAAATTATCTATAATTACTCTCACAAGTATTCTCACAAGTACTCTCGCAAGTACTCTCATAAGTACTCTCATAAGTACTCTCACAAGTACTCTCACAAGTACTCTCACAAGTACTCTCACATGTACTCTCACAAGTACTCTCACAAGTACTCTCACAAGTACTCTCACAAGTACTCTCACAAGTACTCTCACAAGTACTCTCACAAGTACTCTCACAAGTACTCTCACAAGTACTCTCACAAGTACTCTCGCAACTACTATCAAATACTTTCCATAAGTACTTACAGTTTGTACGTTGGCGTCATCAAATGAAATCCACGTTTTCTTAATCGAGTGAAAAAAGAAGGTCAGATAATGACGGCCGTAATAACAGACAATTCCGACTAATTTCCTTTTCGCCGGCTGAATCACGCTATGGAAGAGCTGTAAGGCAGGGCAGTGGTCAGCAGTGGTCAGCAGTGGTGAGTAGTGGTCAGCAGTGGTCAGCAGGTGTTTGGGAAGGGAAGGTAAGAGAACTAGAAGTTAACGGGGAAATTCGCGAAAGCAAACCAACTCGAGTTCAAAATGTTCGCTACAAAAAAGAGGGATTCAAATGTAAAAATAATTTCAATAATGTAAAATATCTCCAATATCTCTTTTATCTTTATTATCTCTGTTATCTCTATTATCTCTGTTATCTCTGTTATCATCTCGTCAGGGGTGTTTCACTATTTCAGAGTGAGATCGATGGCTAGCAGATAACGAAAACACCGGGCGCCTCGTAAAGTAGCCCTTGGTACAACTTACGTCGGTCAGCGAGATCTCGGTATCAATGCGGGTCATCACGTTGTAGATGTGTTGGGCAGAAGCGCGGTCAGAATCCCAAACCAAACCCAGAGTTATTACGTCTGGCACGTTGATCAGGTTGCGTTGGATCTCAGTTTTCTCCGAACACCGTTCGTTCTGGGGGGTGGGGGGAGGGGGGGCCGGCGTTAATGGGGGGAGGGGGGGAGGGGGGCGGCGTTAATGGGGGGTTGAAGGGGGCCGGCGTTAATGGGGGGTTGAGGGGTCCATGGTGTTTGGTTAAAGGGCAGCGTCGAGCTGGTTAACTAGATAGGTAGGTAGGTAGGTAGGTAGGTAGGTAGGTAGGTAGGTAGGTAGGTAGGTAGGTAGGTAGGTAGGTAGGTAGGTAGGTAGGTAGGTAGGCAGGCAGGCAGGCAGGCAGGCAGGTAGGTAGGTAGGTAGGTAGGTAGGTAGGTAGGTAGGTAGGTAGGTAGGTAGGTAGGTAGGTAGGTAGGTAGGTAGGCAGGCAGGCAGGCAGGCAGGCAGGCAGGTAGGTAGGTAGGTAGGTAGGTAGGTAGGTAGGTAGGTAGGTAGGTAGGTAGGTAGGTAGGTAGGTAGGTAGGTAGGTAGGTAGGTAGGTAGGTAGGTAGGTAGGTAGGTAGGTAGGTAGGTAGGTAGGTAGGTAGGTAGGTAGGTAGGTAGGTAGGTAGGTAGGTAGGTAGGTAGGTAGGTAGGTAGGTAGGTAGGTAGGTAGGTAGGTAGGTAGGTAGGTAGGTAGGTAGGTAGGTAGGTAGGTAGGTAGGTAGGTAGGTAGGTAGGTAGGTAGGTAGGTAGGTAGGTAGGTAGGTAGGTAGGTAGGTAGGTAGGTAGGTAGGTAGGTAGGTAGGTAGGTAGGTAGGTAGGTAGGTAGGTAGGTAGGTAGGTAGGTAGGTAGGTAGGTAGGTAGGTAGGTAGGTAGGTAGGTAGGTAGGTAGGTAGGTAGGTAGGTAGGTAGGTAGGTAGGTAGGTAGGTAGGTAGGTAGGTAGGTAGGTAGGTAGGTAGGTAGGTAGGTAGGTAGGTAGGTAGGTAGGTAGGTAGGTAGGTAGGTAGGTAGGTAGGTAGGTAGGTAGGTAGGTAGGTAGGTAGGTAGGTAGGTAGGTAGGTAGGTAGGTAGGTAGGTAGGTAGGTAGGTAGGTAGGTAGGTAGGTAGGTAGGTAGGTAGGTAGGTAGGTAGGTAGGTAGGTAGGTAGGTAGGTAGGTAGGTAGGTAGGTAGGTAGGTAGGTAGGTAGGTAGGTAGGTAGGTAGGTAGGTAGGTAGGTAGGTAGGTAGGTAGGTAGGTAGGTAGGTAGGTAGGTAGGTAGGTAGGTAGGTAGGTAGGTAGGTAGGTAGGTAGGTAGGTAGGTAGGTAGGTAGGTAGGTAGGTAGGTAGGTAGGTAGGTAGGTAGGTAGGTAGGTAGGTAGGTAGGTAGGTAGGTAGGTAGGTAGGTAGGTAGGTAGGTAGGTAGGTAGGTAGGTAGGTAGGTAGGTAGGTAGGTAGGTAGGTAGGTAGGTAGGTAGGTAGGTAGGTAGGTAGGTAGGTAGGTAGGTAGGTAGGTAGGTAGGTAGGTAGGTAGGTAGGTAGGTAGGTAGGTAGGTAGGTAGGTAGGTAGGTAGGTAGGTAGGTAGGTAGGTAGGTAGGTAGGTAGGTAGGTAGGTAGGTAGGTAGGTAGGTAGGTAGGTAGGTAGGTAGGTAGGTAGGTAGGTAGGTAGGTAGGTAGGTAGGTAGGTAGGTAGGTAGGTAGGTAGGTAGGTAGGTAGGTAGGTAGGTAGGTAGGTAGGTAGGTAGGTAGGTAGGTAGGTAGGTAGGTAGGTAGGTAGGTAGGTAGGTAGGCTCTAACCAGGCAAGGTCTGTAGTCGGTAATGGCGGTGCGCAAACTGCTCGCGAAACTTCGACCTTCGACCTTACAAAGTGCAGAGGTCGACACATAGTAAACAGTCTGCGCATATGGCAAGGGTTCAGAACTAGTGTCACACACTGCACAGACAACCTGCGGGGTGAGTGGAGTGGAGTTAGGTGGTGACGGGTGATGGGATGTGGGTCTGAGGATGTGTGGTACATAAGTTCTGTTTCAAGCAGTAAGTCATTTGACAACTAATTTGACAAGTAATTTGACAACTAATTTGACAACTAATTTGACAACTAAATAGAAATAATAAGTAATTATTAGGAGATTTGTAAAAAGAAAATTAGTAATTGTGATTAGTTTATAATTGTGCAGAATAATAATGTGAATATAGATATAATAGATAACACACACACACACACACACACACACACACACACACACACACACACACACACACACACACACATACACACACACACACATACACATACGCACACACATACACACACATACGCACACACACACACATACACACACACACATATAAACATACACACACACACACACACACACATACACACACACACACATACACACACACACACACACACACATACACACATATATATATACACATACACACACATACACTCACAAACATACACAACACATTGTAAATCAAATTGTCTTCAATCCATGTCAATTATTTTCAGATTTAATTTAATCCTTAATCTCAAAGTGACAAATTAATCTACGAATGTGTAAATAAAAGCCTTAAATGGAAATTCAAATATAAAAACTTGCAGATTATATCATATATTATAGTAAAGATCGATTATATACTAATTATAGAATAATTATCTAATAATTACATACTGATTTTATGTTGATTATACTGGTTTTATACATTATATGTAATATATGCATTATATAATAAATACAATATAAATGCAATTATCTTTAATAATATAATAAAACTAATCAGTGGTTACAATAAGTGCATAGTAGCTACTATTAATAATGGATAACAGTGTAAAATACAGTGTAATAGATAATGTAATAGATAGTGTAAAATACAGTGTAATAGATAGGGTAATAGATAGTGTAAAATATAGTGTAATACCCAGTCTACTACCCAGTGTAATACCAAGTGTAATACCAAGTGTAATACCCAGTGTAATACCCAGTGTAATACCCAGTGTAATACCCAGTGTAATACCCAGTGTAATACCCAGTGTAATACCCAGTGTAATACCCAGTGTAATACCCAGTGTAATACCCAGTGTAATACTCAGTGTAATACCCAGTGTAATACCCAGTGTAATACCCAGTGTAATACCAAGTGTAATACCCAGTGTAATACCCAGTGTAATACCCAGTGTAATACCCAGTGTAATACCCAGTGTAATACCCAGTGTAATACCCAGTGTAATACCCAGTGTAATACCCAGTGTAATACCCAGTGTAATACCCAGTGTAATACTCAGTGTAATACTCAGTGTAATACCCAGTGTAATACCCAGTGTAATACCAAGTGTAATACCCAGTGTAATACCCAGTGTAATACCCAGTGTAATACCCAGTGTAATACCCAGTGTAATACCCAGTGTAATACCCAGTGTAATACTCAGTGTAATACCCAGTGTAATACCCAGTGTAATACCCAGTGTAATACTCAGTGTAATACTCAGTGTAATACCCAGTGTAATACCCAGTGTAATACCCAGTGTAATACCCAGTGTAATACCCAGTGTAATACCCAGTGTAATACCCAGTGTAATACTCAGTGTAATACCAAGTGTAATACCCAGTGTAATACCCCGTGTAATACCCAGTGTAATACCCAGTGTAATACTCAGTGTAATACCCAGTGTAATACCCAGTGTAATACCCAGTGTAATACCCAGTGTAATACCTAGTGTAATACCCAGTGTAATACCCAGTGTAATACCCAGTGTAATACCCAGTGTAATACTCAGTGTAATACCCAGTGTAATACCCAGTGTAATACCCAGTGTAATACCCAGTGTAATACCCAGTGTAATACCCAGTGTAATACCCAGTGTAATACTCAGTGTAATACCCAGTGTAATACCCAGTGTAATACCCAGTGTAATACCCAGTGTAATACTCAGTGTAATACTCAGTGTAATACCCAGTGTAATACCCAGTGTAATACCCAGTGTAGTACCCAGTGTAATACCCAGTGTAATACCCAGTGTAATACTCAGTGTAATACCCAGTGTAATACCTAGTGTAATAATGAGTGTAATACCCAGTGTAATACCAAGTGTAATACCCAGTGTAATACTCAGTGTAATACTCAGTGTAATACTCAGTGTAATACCCAGTGTAATACTCAGTGTAATACCCAGTGTAATACCCAGTGTAATACCCAGTGTAATACCCAGTGTAATACCCAGTGTAATACTCAGTGTAATACCCAGTGTAATACTCAGTGTAATACCCAGTGTAATACCCAGTGTAATACCCAGTGTAATACCCAGTGTAATACTCAGTGTAATACCCAGTGTAATACCCAGTGTAATACTCAGTGTAATACCCAGTGTAATACCCAGTGTAATACCCAGTGTAATACCCAGTGTAATACTCAGTGTAATACTCAGTGTAATACCCAGTGTAATACCCAGTGTAGTACCCAGTGTAATACCCAGTGTAATACCCAGTGTAATACTCAGTGTAATACCCAGTGTAATACCTAGTGTAATAATGAGTGTAATACCCAGTGTAATACCAAGTGTAATACCCAGTGTAATACTCAGTGTAATACTCAGTGTAATACTCAGTGTAATACCCAGTGTAATACTCAGTGTAATACCCAGTGTAATACCCAGTGTAATACCCAGTGTAATACCCAGTGTAATACCCAGTGTAATACTCAGTGTAATACCCAGTGTAATACCCAGTGTAATACCTAGTGTAATACCCAGTGTAATACCCAGTGTAATACTCAGTGTAATACTCAGTGTAATACCCAGTGTAATACCCAGTGTAATACTCAGTGTAATACTCAGTGTAATACTCAGTGTAATACCCAGTGTAATACCTAGTGTAATACCCAGTGTAATACCCAGTGTAATACCCAGTGTAATACCCAGTGTAATACCCAGTGTAATACCAAGTGTAATACCCAGTGTAATACCCAGTGTAATACTCAGTGTAATACTCAGTGTAATACTCAGTGTAATACTCAGTGTAATACCCAGTGTAATACCCAGTGTAATACCCAGTGTAATACCCAGTGTAATACTCAGTGTAATACTCAGTGTAATACCCAGTGTAATACCCAGTGTAGTACCCAGTGTAATACCCAGTGTAATACCTAGTGTAATACCCAGTGTAATACCCAGTGTAATACCCAGTGTAGTACCTAGTGTAATACCCAGTGTAATACCCAGTGTAATACCCAGTGTAATACCTAGTGTAATACCCAGTGTAATACCCAGTGTAATACCCAGTGTAATACCCAGTGTAATACCCAGTGTAATACCTAGTGTAATACCCAGTGTAATACTCAGTGTAATACTCAGTGTAATACCCAGTGTAATACCCAGTGTAGTACCCAGTGTAATACCCAGTGTAATACCCAGTGTAATACTCAGTGTAATACCCAGTGTAATACCTAGTGTAATAATGAGTGTAATACCCAGTGTAATACCAAGTGTAATACCCAGTGTAATACTCAGTGTAATACTCAGTGTAATACTCAGTGTAATACCCAGTGTAATACTCAGTGTAATACCCAGTGTAATACCCAGTGTAATACCCAGTGTAATACCCAGTGTAATACCCAGTGTAATACTCAGTGTAATACCCAGTGTAATACCCAGTGTAATACCTAGTGTAATACCCAGTGTAATACCCAGTGTAATACTCAGTGTAATACTCAGTGTAATACCCAGTGTAATACCCAGTGTAATACTCAGTGTAATACTCAGTGTAATACTCAGTGTAATACCCAGTGTAATACTCAGTGTAATACTCAGTGTAATACTCAGTGTAATACTCAGTGTAATACCCAGTGTAATACCCAGTGTAATACCCAGTGTAATACCCAGTGTAATACTCAGTGTAATACTCAGTGTAATACCCAGTGTAATACCCAGTGTAGTACCCAGTGTAATACCCAGTGTAATACCTAGTGTAATACCCAGTGTAATACCCAGTGTAATACCCAGTGTAGTACCTAGTGTAATACCCAGTGTAATACCCAGTGTAATACCCAGTGTAATACCTAGTGTAATACCCAGTGTAATACCCAGTGTAATACCCAGTGTAATACCCAGTGTAATACCCAGTGTAATACCCAGTGTAATACCCAGTGTAATACTCAGTGTAATACTCAGTGTAATACCCAGTGTAATACCAAGTGTAATACTCAGTGTAATACCCAGTGTAATACCCAGTGTAGTACCTAGTGTAATACCCAGTGTAATACCCAGTGTAATACCTAGTGTAATACCCAGTGTAATACCCAGTGTAATACCCAGTGTAATACCCAGTGTAATACCCAGTGTAATACCCAGTGTAATACCCAGTGTAATACTCAGTGTAATACTCAGTGTAATACCCAGTGTAATACTCAGTGTAATACCCAGTGTAATACCCAGTGTAGTACCTAGTGTAATACCCAGTGTAATACCCAGTGTAATACCCAGTGTAATACCTAGTGTAATACCCAGTGTAATACCCAGTGTAATACCCAGTGTAATACCCAGTGTAATACCCAGTGTAATACCCAGTGTAATACCCAGTGTAATACTCAGTGTAATACTCAGTGTAATACCCAGTGTAATACCCAGTGTATTACCTAGTGTAATACCCAGTGTAATACCTAGTGTAATACCCAGTGTAATACCCAGTGTAATACCCAGTGTAATACCCAGTGTAATACCCAGTGTAATACCCAGTGTAATACCCAGTGTAATACCTAGTGTAATACTCAGTGTAATACTCAGTGTAATACCCAGTGTAATACCCAGTGTAATACCCAGTGTAGTACCCAGTGTAATACCCAGTGTAATACCTAGTGTAATACCCAGTGTAATACCCAGTGTAATACTCAGTGTAATACTCAGTGTAATACTCAGTGTAATACTCAGTGTAATACCCAGTGTAATACCCAGTGTAATACTCAGTGTAATACCCAGTGTAATACCCAGTGTAATACTCAGTGTAATACTCAGTGTAATACTCAGTGTAATACCCAGTGTAATACCCAGTGTAATACCCAGTGTAGTACCCAGTGTAATACCCAGTGTAATACTCAGTGTAATACCCAGTGTAATACCCCAGTGTAATACTCAGTGTAATACTCAGTGTAATACCCAGTGTAATACCTAGTGTAATACCCAGTGTAATACCCAGTGTAATACTCAGTGTAATACTCAGTGTAATACTCAGTGTAATACCCAGTGTAATACCCAGTGTAATACCCAGTGTAGTACCCAGTGTAATACCCAGTGTAATACTCAGTGTAATACCCAGTGTAATACCCAGTGTAATACTCAGTGTAATACCAAGTGTAATACTCAGTGTAATACTCAGTGTAATACCCAGTGTAATACCCAGTGTAATACCCAGTGTAATACCCAGTGTAATACCTAGTGTAATACCCAGTGTAATACCCAGTGTAATACCCAGTGTAATACCCAGTGTAATACCCAGTGTAATACCCAGTGTAATACTCAGTGTAATACCTAGTGTAATACCCAGTGTAATACTCAGTGTAATACCCAGTGTAATACTCAGTGTAATACCTAGTGTAATACCCAGTGTAATACCCAGTGTAATACCCAGTGTAATACCCAGTGTAATACTCAGTGTAATACCTAGTGTAATACCCAGTGTAATACTCAGTGTAATACCCAGTGTAATACCCAGTGTAATACCCAGTGTAATACCCAGTGTAATACTCAGTGTAATACTCAGTGTAATACCCAGTGTAATACCCAGTGTAATACCTAGTGTAATACTCAGTGTAATACTCAGTGTAATACCCAGTGTAATACTCAGTGTAATACCCAGTGTAGTACCCAGTGTAATACCTAGTGTAATACCTAGTGTAATACCCAGTGTAGTACCCAGTGTAATACTCAGTGTAATACTCAGTGTAATACTCAGTGTAATACCCAGTGTAATACCCAGTGTAATACCCAGTGTAATACCCAGTGTAATAACTAGTGTAATACTCAGTGTAATACTCAGTGTAATACCCAGTGTAATACCCAGTGTAATACTCAGTGTAATACCCAGTGTAATACCCAGTGTAATACTCAGTGTAATACTCAGTGTAATACTCAGTGTAATACCCAGTGTAATACTCAGTGTAATACCTAGTGTAATACCCAGTGTAATACCCAGTGTAATACCCAGTGTAATACCCAGTGTAATACCCAGTGTACCCAGTGTAATACTCAGTGTAATACCCAGTGTAATACTCAGTGTAATACTCAGTGTAATACCCAGTGTAATACTCAGTGTAATACCCAGTGTAATACCAAGTGTAATACCCAGTGTAATACCCAGTGTAATACTCAGTGTAATACCCAGTGTAATACTCAGTGTAATACTCAGTGTAATACCCAGTGTAATACCCAGTGTAATACTCAGTGTAATACCCAATGTAATACCCAATGTAATACCCAGTGTAATACCCAGTGTAGTACCCAGTGTAATACCCAGTGTAATACCCAGTGTAATACCCAGTGTAATACCCAGTGTAATACTCAGTGTAATACTCAGTGTAATAAAGTCAAAACCTGTTCCACCACATTCATTGAGAACTTTTGATGAGTAATACAGTGAGAAGAACTGCAAGCCTCCTCGGTATCAGAATTTGTGAGGTGGAAGTGAATCCTCAGCAGGATATTCTCCTGGTGGGGTCAAAGGTCGAATGTCATGCGGTGTCAATGAAATGATACATATATATTTTATTTTAATTTCGCTATTAAAATACTATTTAAATATTTAAGAATATTACATAAGTAATATGTATATGTAATCGTAGTAATATATATAAGTAATTGTAAGTAATATATAGGTAATCATAAGTAATATATATAAGTAATCGTAAATAATATATATATAAATTTATGTATATATATTAAACAAATAATCATATCAAAGTTAATTAATATATTAAATGCATGCAAGATTATTATTATACTAAATAAATATTTATAATTATTTTAACAAATGCATATAAATTGCTACAATCAATTTTATACAATAAAAAACTTCTCGTGGCTATAATATGTAAATTGGTAAAGTACCGTATAAAGTATGAAATGGTGGTAATTGCGTATAAAGCTTTATATAGTGGTAATACTGTACGAAGTATAATATGGGGTTAGTGATGTCTAGTGAAATCAATGATCCCTATGCAAACATTTATATGTAAACAAACTACAAATGGGAAAATATCAAAATGCTGTTTACATGTATTAGGTTCTAAGTGTGTAGGGTGTAGGAGTTATATATATATAAGGGTTGGGATATAGGTGTAGAGGTAATGTAAATAGGTATAGTTATAGGGGTAAATGTGTAAGTGCGCAGAGGTATAAGTATGGTGGGGGTTAGGTCTGTAGATGTGTAGGGTTATAAGTGATAAGTTATGAGAGGTATAGGTGTAAGCTGGTAGGAGTGTAAAGGTGTAAGGGTGTAAGGATGTAGGGGATTATAAGAAACATATTTATAATAAGTAAAATTACATAGAAAATAAATTTAGTTATCAAATATTAAGATCACAAAATCATGTTTCTAATAAATCTATTTTTAGATATAAATTAAATAAATGAAATAAATTATTCCAATAATAATTAATTATAAAACATTATATTGGTGGAATATAATTGATTTTAATAATGTAAATAAGTTTTCGATTATATTAAAACATACCTAAATATGATATCGATGTTTTTCTAAAATCAATTAAATAATTCACTTAACTTGAAGGTCAAAAATTTAAGGTCAGATATTAAGATTAGTGGGTCAGATACTATCTAGCAATGGAACGAAACGACTATCTATTTAAATATAATTAAAGAAAATCAAAAGCAATCGACAGTTGCGTTTAAATAGTTGTTAAAATAAAAAAAAGACTAATTAAGATGAAATTTGTCTAACAAAACATTCGGCAGCATCGTCCATAAGTCCGATTTGAAATTTGCGCTGTGATATAAATGTCTTTGCGAGTGCATTTCGCATGACGTTGGGTGGCAGCACCGTTTGTTCGCTGTACTTGAAGTTTACAAAGATCACCTGACATAATGGCAAGCAATACAATTAGCAAAAGAACAATTGATTAATACTTGAAAAAGATAATAAATATAATTATTAGATATTTATATTAAACATACATTTTATTTCTCTATTAGGCCAAAGTACAATCAATATTTTATAATACAGTTTTAAATATCAAAATTTCTATCAAACTATTTCTATATAAAAGAATGTAGTTTATCTGAATATATAACATTGCCAAATAGAGCATTAAATTAAATATCTAATATTGGTTTAAACTAATAATTGAAATCCAGGCACTTTATAATAGTTGTTATAAGAGTTATTTGCATAAATTCTCTATAAAATAAACTTCTCAAAGGTGGATTTAAATGACACCTTATGTGAAGTAAACGGTTTTACACGGACTGACCTTCAGAGCGCAGAAAATACAGGAGGATCCGAGGCAAGCATGACAAGATAACCAGTTGAAGTTCTCTCGAAAAGCGTCGATATGCCATAGCACCTGAGTGGATAGGTGAGAGGTCATTTAGGGGTCAAGAATTCGTTGCGGTTGCAATGGGTGATACGGGATTCATTTGGAGGTGATTTCGATCCAGTTTAGTACTCGGAGATTACGTCACGGGAAAAGTGAAGGCAATGGCTACTCCGAGGGTGGTTAAGTAGTGAACGATGATTGTGGTAGTCGAAGTAGTTTATTTAGGTTGATTTCGCTGTAGTTTTGAGGGTCTACACGGTGCAGAACTTTAATGGAAAGGTTGTCGGAGCATTGCGATGGTAAACAATGAATGTATTGTGTCTTACTGACTTATATCTGACCTTATATGTTATTGCATAAGCTAGTTATTGCATATCATACCCTCTTATATAAACGGAATCGTAGGCGTCTTCACTACAATATAAAGTAGTTAGTCCGCAACAAGATCCATATCAAATCAAAAGAGTAAACGTAGAAACGAAAACATAACATTGTTATCATTGTTATTATTGTAATTATTGGTGTTTAAAAACGCATTCAAGCGTTTTGACTAAAGTATTACGTGGGCTGCGGGCTATTAGATCGCAAGGTAAACCCGACCCCGTCGAAACAATCAATCATCTCGATGCGCCGTACGCAGAGTGAAATAGGAACTATTTATGCGCGTATCGCCGAAAATCAATAACAATGACAGCATAGACCGAGCACGGCGTAAACTAGGGCCGAGAAGAAACGCAATGGCCCAGAGATCGGCGTAGAGATTCAATTGAGAAAGTGGAACGGGTGTTTTTACGACGGCGGCAGGGTTCGGCTAAACAGCCAACGGTACCCGGAGGAACCCGGAGGAAAGCGGTTGCGATTGCGGCTCGGATAACGGGAGGTACTCGACTACCGATTGGCCGAGGTGGAGCGAAGGAATCGACGATAGGTTACAACCGCCTACGCTACTCCTACGCTACTACTACGCTAATACTACGCTACTCCTACGCTACTTCTACGCTACTTCTACGCTAGTCCTACGCTACTTCTACGCTACTTCTACGCTACTCCTACGCTACTTCTACGCTACTCCTACGCTAGCCTGTGCCCGAGGCAACTCAGCCTGTGCTCGAGGCAACTCAGCCTACGCAGATATGGTTTACGTTCTCTTCAATAGCGACAGACATTCGGCTATCGGCTTTGATTTAGACGAGGGTCGTTATTCCGTAGAACTAAATAAAGCGAATGCCTCTACATCTTCGAATGTGATAGAAATGCTAAAAGTATATCAATAATTTGTTTGCAAAAACGATGCTTTACTCATATAGAACATGTAATATATATATTAAACACATTCAAGTTTAATGATATTATTGATATTTTAAATATCGATTATCTATTAGATATATATAGTTCATAAACAATCTATGGTATAGATATACTAAATTTAAAAAACATAATAAACATTTTAGGAGAATTTTATAAGAATAACTTTTTAGAGAATAATAATAATTGACCTTAAAAAGTCAGTTTTAAATATTGATTATTATATTTTCATTATGTTCAATTTATATACAAATTTGAATTTATAATATCAATATTGATATAATATTAATAAATATGCTTGACTATGATATATAATATTATAAATATATTATAAATCAATATATTTCATATATTAAAAGTATATTTTTTCAAATATACTTTTATATATATTTAGATCAACATTTAAAATTTAAATAGATGAAATAAACCGTAATATCTAAAAAAGCAAGTGTGGTGCTATTTTGTATTATTGGTATAATTTGATATAAATGATTTAATTTTAAAAAGAATATTTAATATTATTATTATATTTATAAGTTAATTATATAATGTACCTGTAATAATATAATCTTAATTGTGAAATTAATAATAATCTATACTTTGTGAAATTAATAAATTATGTATGTCCATCGTAAAAAAATTATGTGGTATTATAATTTGTTAGATCTAAGAATATATCTTTGTATAAACTTTATTATGATGTTTATATAGCTTTTTAAAAATAATTCCTATACAGCTATAGTTAAAAGAGTATCCTGATTAATAAATCAAGCTTAATAATTAGAATTATCATATCAATCATAGTATATGAAATTGATATATTTAAGTTCAAATTGTATCATCTCATCTTGATTATATTACTCTCCTAATAATCATGTTTATTCATAATAAAATATTCTTTTAAATACATAAAATAGTTTATTTTATACAAATTAAAGAGTTTAACAAATATTATTTATTTTAAATTAAATCTGTTTGTTTGATATTTCATACATTTTTATTATATTCTTTACCTTATTAGGACAATATATCTACTAATTAATAACCGATAAGTTGATTTCATATATAAAAAATAATACAAAAGCAAGCATATCATATTATGGTTATAATATTTAGTTTATGCTAATTCTATTAATTGAATTATTATATATCTAGTTATATATAAGTTTAATATTTATTTAAAACTTAATTTGTATTTTGATTGGTTGAGTTATGTAATATCTGTTAAAATAAATATAACTCACCCTAGCTTTTTTCAGATATTACTATAGTGATATCTGAAAAATAATATCTGAAATATAATAATAAATATAATTATATCTGAAAAAAAGCTAGGATGAGTTATATTTATTTTAATATATATATATATATATATATTTACATATATTAATATATACAAAATTGTGTGTGTATTTAATTTAGGGTTATAATCCAGATAAAGGAGTTTTAAAATAAAACCTGTTAATAATATTTTTTTCATTTTTAAAAAAAAACAATATTAAAAATAAAATATATACTTCTTTGATAATTAAAAATAATTAATGTTTATATTTATAGATATTACAAATATTGTATACATATAATTATACCATATTTTAAACCTTATTCATTACATTTATAAACAATAAACATTATAGGAATGCATATTTTTACATTACTAATGTTTATTTATGGATTTAAGATGAATTTATCCAGCAATTCAACAAAACAACACTATATGATATTCATTGTATATTAGAATTCTTATAAATTGACCTGTACTTATTCTATTTTGGTACTCTATGAATTGAAATAAATCAAGTATGAATAGAATACAATCAATCAAATATAAAATCAATTGAATTACGATGTTCTCTGGTGTGGAGTGATGTAGAGTAGTTCCGAGTGGTGTAAAGTGGGTATGAGTAGTTCTGAGTGGTGTGGAGTGGGTACGAGTAGTTCTGAGTAGTGTGGAGTGGGCATGGTACGGCGTGTTGACAGTTGCAAGTCAGCTAATAACGTTGGCGTTATTATTCAACTTCTTCTCAAAGTTTTGCTTTCAATATAATTCCAAGGTGTAAAACGACGCTAAAGTTTTGTTTTGAATGCGACTACGAATGGGGAGGGAGGTTTGTTGAGCAGAAGTTAAATGTCTGCGGGTTGAGGCTTCGACTTTAAATCTGCAGTCAAGCGTGGCCAAATGCATCGTCAGCCATAATCCAGTTAGGATACACAGGTGCGAATAGATGTCAGTTTGATTTTACGAGGAGGAATAGATTGTTTAATTTATGTATATTGGTAATGAGATAAGATGAGATTAGTTATATTTAGAATCAAATAGTAGTATAATATTAGTATGTCGACATATTAGTATGTCGACATATGAAGTCGACATATTAGTATGTCGACATATTAGTATGTCGACGTATGAAGTCGACATATTAACTCGCCACTATGAAGTGTTGCTATGACGATGAAGTCGGAGGTAGTGGGGTTGTGTTTACGAGTGCATCGGATCAGCCACCAGTGGAGCCACCAGTGGAGCCACCAGTGGAGCCACTTGATTCGAATGGTACGCGCTTAGTAAATGTCATGGCTAATGTATATTTGGTAGTGCCCGCAGTTGGATCATCCTCCATTGTTCTTCGAACCGGTTTGCGTATTTATCGGAGCGCAATTAATGATGTAATCGGGTTGAAAGTTGACGAGAACTTGAGATGGGAATTTCGCTTTCACTATTTTGAGATATTATCCGCAATCTATATTCTAAGGAAGTTTGCTATGTAGTATATATGCTATATATGCTTGTACTATGTACCTAGTACTATGTACCTAGTACTATGTACCTAGTACTATGTACCTAGTACTATGTACCTAGTACTATGTACCTAGTACTATGTACCTAGTACTATGTACCTAGTACTATGTACCTAGTACTATGTACCTAGTACTATGTACCTAGTACTATGTACCTAGTACTATGTACCTAGTACTATGTACCTAGTACTATGTACCTAGTACTATGTACCTAGTACTATGTACCTAGTACTATGTACCTAGTACTATGTACCTAGTACTATGTACCTAGTACTATGTACCTAGTACTATGTACCTAGTACTATGTACCTAGTACTATGTACCTAGTACTATGTACCTAGTACTATGTACCTAGTACTATGTACCTAGTACTATGTACCTAGTGCTATGTACCTAGTACTAGGTACTATATGTTTTAGTAAAGCTGGTTAGTGGTTATTGAATTTTAAGAACAAAGATATCAAGATTTAGAGATGCAGGAACCGGATTTTAGCATTCGGGTTCCGGATTTTAACATTCGGGTACCGGATTTTAACATTCGGGTTCCGGATTTTAACATTCGGGTACCGGATTTTAACATGCGGGTACCGGATTTTAACATTCGGGTACCGGATTATAACATATACAATACTTGATCTAATGCCAGGACTATATTGCCTGACTATTGTGGCGATTAAATTAATCGAGTTCTCGAATAACGGGATGTGGCGTGCGTTGGCGTGAGTTGGCGTTCGTTGGCGTGCGTTGGCATATTGTGCAACCATGCGTTGCGAATCAGTGTACGTTTTTACGATACGCCCACTTTCGGATTATAAAATCGGCGCTATCGACCGCAATGGTCAGTTTATTTTACTAATTAGTCAACGGGGAACTCGGTTAAGAATACAAACGGCGAGTTTTGACACTACGTTTAGCCGTGTCAATAGATGAGGGCGTTTTCATGTGGAGGTGGACGTAGTTATGAGTATAGGCTGTACGAATAGAAGGTGTTATAAACAGGTGCAAATACTTAACAAACAAACAAACAAACAAACAAACAGGCAGCTAAAACGGGAAACTAGCGGTCGAGCCTTTATTACACATTACGCAATAACCACTTACGTTACCATATTACGTAATATTTATTACGCCGTACTACGATTATATTACCGGTTAATTACGAAATCAATCGTAATTGCGTATTAGTTTAGAAATTCCTTTGATGTTTTGCACGGACATCTTAAAAAGATAATATACTCGTACAATGGAAATGATCAAAAATACCCGTTTGACAATTGAAATAGACACTAGTTCTCGGACACATCGTGTAGATCTAATCTTTGAATGTGTCAAGATGAGCGGGCAGATTATTGAGATGAGTCGATAGAGGAGTAGAAGATATAGGTTATGAATGAGGTTGAATTGTTTTTAAAAGAAGCACAAGATTTTTCTTCAGGAAAGAGAGTGAAAGAGAAATTGTTATTTTATTAATGGATCAATATCGATCATTAAACCAACTATAGTTGCAAATACTAATGTTTATGTTATTAGGTGAGATACATGATATAACACCCGTTATAGAGGCGATGTAATGACGAAATAAACGATTTCTAATATCGACGACGCGAAAATGTTAAAACTATAAAAACATATAATTCCTAGACCTAATAAGTTACTAGACCTAAACGTAGTTCCTAAATGTGCCAGCAGTGTGAACAATGATCATGCAGTAAATCTACTTGGTGTGACCTTGAGCGCACGACAACATCGAATCGATTGCATAGATTATGTAACCGTTCTATAAATAGATAAATATGCCACCACTGTTCTACCTCTACCTATCCATCAGCACCGACGGCTGACTAGAGTGTAGGAGAATAAGCGAAAGACGCATTTAAATGTTATAATAAATAATAACGTAGAGATACATATGTAGAGATAAAGAGAGAGAGATACATATGTAGAGATAAAGAGAGAGAGATACATATGTAGAGATAGAGATAAAAATAGAGATACATATGTAGAGATAGAGATAAAAAAAGAGATACATATCTAAAGAGATTCTCATTAATGATTTCGCACACACACACACACACACACACACACACACACACACACACACACACACACACACACACACACACACACACACACACACACACACACACACAGACACACCCGCACACGCAGACACTTGCTACTTTGCACGCGATGAACACACATGCCATGCTACTATACAGATACCAACTCCTTTACAAACACGCGCACGCGCACATTAGACCTGTCACATGCACCTGTCACACGCAAGGTCATGGGTCACCGACCTCGAAACTGATACGTTAACCGATGAGTCATTATCATTGGAGACATTGGTAGGTGATTCACGCTATAACCTTCGGTTTAAAATCGATATCGACTGCGATACGACAAAAGCTTTCATTATGACATAATACAGTGAATGAGTTAGAGCTAGGTTTAAATATTGAATCAGGTCAAAGGTTAAATATTGTGTAAAATCTAGGGATAATATTTAATCGGGCCAAAGGTTAAATATTAAATAAAAGCTAGGGTTACTATATAATCAGGGCAAATGTTAGATATAGAATTAGAGCTAGAGTTACAGTTTGAGTTAGGGCTAGGGTTATGGTTTAACTAATAGAGTGAGAGTTGTTTAGTTAATCGAGAACTACGCAGGTGTGATCTTACACCTTTATTTACTATTGGTGGCGCATCAGTGGTGGTGCCCCAGTAGTGGGGCCCCAGTAGTGGGGCCCCAGTGGTGGTGCCCCAGTGGTGGTGCCCCAGTAGTGGGGCCCCAGTGGTGGTGCCCCAGTGGTGCCCCAGTAGTGGTGCCCCAGTGGTGCCCCAGTAGTGGTGCCCCAGTGGTGCCCCAGTAGTGGTGCCCCGGTGGTGGTGCTCTAGTAGTGGTGCCCCAGTAGTGGTGCCCCAGTGGTGGTGCCCCAGTAGTGGTGCCCCAGTGGTGGTGCCCTATTAGTGGTCCCCAGTAGTGGTGCCCCAGTGGTGCCCCAGTAGTGGTGCCCCAGTGGTGCCCCAGTAGTGGTGCCCCGGTGGTGCCTTAGTGGTGGCGCCCCAGTGGTAGTGCCCCAGTGGTGGTGCTCTAGTAGTGGTGCCCCAGTAGTGGTGCCCCAGTGGTGGTGCCCTATTAGTGGTCCCTAGTGGTGGTGCCCCAGTGGTGGTGCCCCAGTAGTGGTGCCCCAGTGGTGGTGCCCCAGTAGTGGTGCCCCAGTGGTGGTGCCCCAGTGGTGGTGCCCCAGTGGTGGTGAGCTGTGGTGGTGCCCTAGTGGTGGTGCCCCAGTGGTGGTGCCCCAGTAGTGGTGCCCCAGTAGTGGCGCCCTAGTGGTGGTGCCCCAGTGGTGGTGCCCTAGTAGTGGTGCCCCAGTGGTGGTGCCCCAGTGGTGGTGCCCTAGTAGTGGTGCCCCAGTGGTGGTGCCCCAGTGGTGGTGTCCTAGTGGTGGTGCCCCAGTGGTGGTGCCCCAGTAGTGGTGCCCCAGTGGTGGTGCCCCAGTGGTGGTGCCCTAGTAGTGGTGCCCCAGTGGTGGTGCCCCAGTGGTGGTGTCCTAGTGGTGGTGCCCCAGTGGTGGTGCCCCAGTAGTGGTGCCCCAGTGGTGGTGCCCCAGTGGCGCCCCAGTGGTGGTGCCCCAGTGGTGGTGCCCCAGTGGTGGTGAGCTGTGGTGGTGCCCTAGTGGTGGTGCCCCAGTGGTGGTGCCCCAGTAGTGGTGCCCCAGTAGTGGCGCCCTAGTGGTGGTGCCCCAGTGGTGGTGCCCTAGTAGTGGTGCCCCAGTGGTGGTGCCCCAGTGGTGGTGCCCCAGTAGTGGTGCCCCAGTGGTGGTGCCCCAGTGGTGGTGCCCTAGTAGTGGTGCCCCAGTGGTGGTGCCCCAGTGGTGGTGTCCTAGTGGTGGTGCCCCAGTGGTGGTGCCCCAGTAGTGGTGCCCCAGTGGTGGTGCCCCAGTGGCGCCCCAGTGGTGGTGCCCCAGTGGTGGTGCCCCAGTGGTGGTGAGCTGTGGTGGTGCCCTAGTGGTGGTGCCCCAGTGGTGGTGCCCCAGTAGTGGTGCCCCAGTAGTGGTGCCCTAGTAGTTGTGCCCTAGTAGTGGTGCCCCAGTGGTGGTGTCCCAGTGGTGGTGCCCCAGTGGTGGTGCCCCAGTGGTGGTGCCCCAGTGGTGGTGAGCTGTGGTGGTGCCCTAGTGGTGGTGCCCCAGTGGTGGTGCCCCAGTAGTGGTGCCCCAGTAGTGGTGCCCTAGTAGTGGTGCCCCAGTGGTGGTGTCCCAGTGGTGGCGCCCCAGTGGTGGTGCCCCAGTGGTGGTGCCCCAGTGGTGGTGCCCCAGTGGTGGTGAGCTGTGGTGGTGCCCTAGTGGTGGTGCCCCAGTGGTGGTGCCCCAGTAGTGGTGCCCCAGTAGTGGTGCCCTAGTAGTTGTGCCCTAGTAGTGGTGCCCCAGTGGTGGTGTCCCAGTGGTGGTGCCCCAGTGGTGGTGCCCCAGTGGTGGTGCCCCAGTGGTGGTGCCCCAGTAGTGGTGCCCCAGTAGTGGTGCCCTAGTGGTGGCGCCCCACTGGCAACACCAACGCTAGATTTTATTATCGATCTCAACTTGGCAACGGAAATAAAACTAACGGAACTAACAAAAACTCGACGTGTGATAATCTAGCGTTACATAATGTCGGGCTATTAATTACGCGGGTCCGCCGGACCCGGTCCGGCTCGTAATGATTATATAAACATCAGTTATATAACAACACGAGTATCTTTGATGTCTTTTACGTGACAGGTGAAACATTGCTCATCCAGCGGAATACAGCGGACAAAACACAGACATTGTTATTAGAAGTACTTTATAAAAAGAAATATTACTTTCACAGTAAAATAGTAGTAAAATAGTAGTTATAAAGTAGTTATAAAGTAGTTATAAAGTAGTTATAAAGTAGTTATAAAGTAGTTATAAAGTAGTTATAAAGTAGTTATAAAGTAGTTATAAAATAGTTATAAAGTAGTTATAAAGTAGTTATAAAGTAGTTATAAAGTAGTTATAAAGTAGTTATAAAGTAGTTATAAAGTAGTTATAAAATAGTTATAAAGTAGTTATAAAGTAGTTATAAAGTAGTTATAAAGTAGTAAAATGGTAGTTCTATAGTAATACTATGGCAGTCTTATAATGTTTCCTAATGTTTCTATGTTAACAATTATATAAATAGGTTTGCTCACTAAAATAAAGTATTAAGTCTAAGTATATATCTGAATACGAAATGGTCAGCGGACAAAGGGATAATGGAACTCCACTGTTGGACCCCTACTGGGGGTGTAGCAGTTGTCATTTAAATCCAGGCAATAATAAATTACATAAGTACAATAAGTATATTAAAACGATATAGTAATATTAGCAAACTAACAGCATACTAATAGCATACTAATAGCATACTAATAGCATACTAATAGCATACTAATAGCATACTAATAGCATACTAATAGCATACTAATAGCATACTAATAGCATACTAATAGCATACTAATAGCATACTAATAGCATACTAATAGCATACTAATAGCATACTAATAGCATACTAATAGCATACTAATAGCATACTAATAGCATATTAATAGCATACTAATAGCATACTAATAGCATACTAATAGTATATTAATAGCATATTAATAGCATACTAATAGCATACTAATAGCATACTAATAGCATACTAATAGCATATTAATAGCATACTAATAGCATACTAATAGCATACTAATAGTATATTAATAGCATATTAATAGCATACTAATAGCATACTAATAGCATATTAATAGTATATTAATAAAATACTATACTGAAAAGTGAAATTCGTTATTTAACAATATCATATTTATAGCTGTTTGATATTTATAAATTTATTAATTCTATTGATAATGTACTGATTCCAAGCATAGATAAAGTATAGATAAAGCCGAAGTGAGAGTGGATGTGTTCAACACGCGACATTTAATTAAGCAATAGATGATAAAGTCAAAGATAAAACCAGTCGGACATCAAAGCATTCAGATTGTATATTATAAACCTGCACACTTACAGACCTACACACACACGCATAAACACACATTTGCCTACACACACACGCCTAAACTCACGAACGCCTACACTCACACACACCTACACTCACACGCCTACACTCACACACACCTACACTCACACGCCTACACTCACATAAACCGGTACACTTACACGCCTACACCCACACATGCCTACACACCTACACACCTACACAGTGGTGTGTAAAATAAGTAATGAGTAGGAAAAGGAGGTGTTGTAGTAGGAAGTGTAGTAGGAGGAGGAGATGTAGTAGTAGGAGGTGTAGTAGAAGTAGGAGATGTAGTAGGGGGTGTAGTAGGAGGAGGAGATGTATTAGGAGTAGGAGATGTAGTAGGAGAAGGAGGTGTATAGGAGAAGGGGATGTAGTATGAGGTGTAGTAGGAGGAGGAGATGTAGTAGTAGGAGGAGGAGATGTAGTAGGAGGAGGAGGAGATGTAGTAGAAGAATGAGATGTAGTTGGAGAAGGGGATGTAGTAGGAGGTGTAGTAGGAGGAGGAGATGTAATAGGAGGAGAAGGAGGTGTAGTAGGAGGAGGTGTAGTAAGAGAAGGAGGTGTAGTAGGAGGAGGTGTAGTAAGAGAAGGAGGTGTAGTAGGAGGAGGAGATGTAATAGGAGGAGAAGGAGGTGTAGTAGGAGAAGGTGTAGTAAGAGAAGGAGGTTTAGTAGGAGGAGGAGATGTAATAGGAGGAGAAGGAGGTGTAGTAGGAGGAGGAGATGTAATAGGAGGAGAAGGAGGTGTAGTAGGAGGAGGTGTAGTAAGAGAAGGAGGTGTAGTAGGAGGAGGAGATGTAGTAAGAGTAGGAGATGTAGTAGAAGGAGGTGCAGTATGAAAAGGAGGTGTAGTAGGAGAAGGAGGTGTAGTAGGAAAAGGAGGTGTAGTAGTAGTAGGTATAGTATGAGAAGGAGGTGCAGTATGAGAAGGAGGTGTAGTAGGAGAAGGAGGTGTAGTAGGTAAAGGAGGTGTAGTAGTAGGAGGTGTAGTAGGAGAAGGAGGTGCAGTATGAGAAGGAGGTGTAGTAGGAGAATGAGGTGTAGTAGGAAAAGGAGGTGTAGTAGGAGATGGAGGTGTAGTAGGAGGTGTAATAGGAGGAGGAGATGTAGTAGGAGTAGGATATGTAGTAGGAGAAGGAGGTGTAGTAGTAAAAGGAGGTGTAGTAGTAGGAGGTGTAGTAGGAGAAGGAGGTGTAGTAGGAGAAGGGGATGTAGTAGGAGAAGGAGGTGTAGTAGGAGGAGGAGATGTAGTAGGAGAAGGAGGTGTAGTAGGAAAAGGAGGTGTAGTAGTAGGAGGTGAGGTAGGAGTAGGAGATGTAGTAGGAGAAGGAGGTGTAGTAGGAGAAGGAGGTGTAGTAGGAGTAGGATATGTAGTAGGAGAAGGAGGTGTAGTAGGAGTAGGATATGTAGTAGGAGAAGGAGGTTTAGTAGGAAAAGGAGGTGTAGTAGGAGAAGGAGGTGTAGTAGGAGGAGGAGATGTAGTAGGAGGTGTAGTAGGAGGAGGAGATGTAGTAGGAGTAGGAGATGTAGTAGGAGAATGAGGTGTAGTAGGAAAAGGAGGTGTAGTAGGAGAAGGAGGTGTAGTAGGAGGAGGAGATGTAGCAGGAGTAGGAGATGTAGTAGGAGAAGGAGGTGTAGTAGGAAAAGGAGGTGTAGTAGGAGAAGGAGTTGTAGTAGGAGGAGGAGATGTAGTAGGAGTAGGAGATGTAGTAGGAGTAGGAGATATAGTAGGAGAAGGAGGTGTAGTAGGAAAAGGAGTGTAGCAGGAGAAGGAGGTGTAGTAGGTGTAGTAGGAGGAGGAGATGTAGTAGGAATAGGAGATGTAGTAGGAGAAGGAGGTGTAGTAGGAAAAGGAGGTGTAGTAGTAGGAGGTGTAGTAGGAGAAGGAGGTGTAGTAGGAGGTTTAGTAGTAGGAGGAGATGTAGTAGGAGTAGGATATGTAGTAGGAGAAGGAGGTGTAGTAGGAAAAGGAGGTGTAGTAGTAGGAGATGTAGTAGGAGTAGGAGATGTAGTAGGAGAAGGGGATGTAGTAGGAGAAGGAGGTGTAGTAGGAGGAGGAGATGTAGTAGGAGGAGGAGAATATGTAGTAGGAGTAGGAGGTGTAGTAGGAGGTGTAGTAGGAGGTGTAGTAGGAGTAGGAGGTGTAGTAGTAGGAGGTGTAGTAGGAGGAGTAGTAGGAAGAGGAGATGTAGTAGTAGGAGATGTAGTAGTAGTAGGAGATGTAGTAGGAGGTGTAGTGGGAGGAGGATATGTAGTAGGAGGAGATGTAGTAGGGGGTGTAGTAGGAGATGTAGTAGGAGGAGGAGGTGTAGTAGGAGGTGTAGTAGGAGGTGTAGTAGTAGGAGGTGTAGTAGGAGGTGTAGTTGGATGAGGAGATGTAGTAGTAGGAGATGTAGTAGGAGGTGTAGTAGGAGGAGGAGGTGTAGTAGTAGGAGATGTAGTAGGGGGTGTAGTAGGAGGTGTATTATGAGGAGTAGTAGGAGGAGATGGTGTAGTATGAGGAGTAGTAGGAGAAGATGGTGTAGTAGGGGGTGTAGTAGGAGATGTAGTAGGAGGTGTAGTAGGAGGTATAGAAGAAAGTGCATGTGTAGTAATGCCTTAGTGACAAAAGAGATATTTTGATAAGAGTTCTCGCTTTGATTGCCATCAACATAGCGGCCCTGTTATTAAATATACTAGACCGTTCTAGATCGATAACATAACGGTTAGGGTGGTACAGTTGGCGTGGGTTGTGGGCGTGGTCAGGGGGGCGTGAGTAGTGGGCGGGTGTAGTGTGCGTGGCCAGAGGCGTATTCTATATAGTTACGCAATTAACTAAATAATCATAGGTAATGGGCGTATATTCAAATGAAACCCAAAGATTTGCGAGCTCTGGCGCGGGTGGGGGCGTGGCCTTAACGGTGAGGCAGGTAAGAGGCGTGGCTTACGTATGAATAGCGGAGTAAATTTGGACGCAGAGTAATTATCGATGGAAAAAATCGTGTTTTCGGCTTATTGGAAATCTATGTTATCTGTTAAATCGAGATTTCATTGGCATAGAGTCGATATAGAGTCGGTAGAGAGTTGATAACACCAGGGCCTACAGTGTTCCACCTAGCGGGGAGATACCGATACTAACCTATAGGTTTATTGCATACACTAAACGACTAGATTCAAACGGTCGAGGTGGATAGATAGAACGGTTTTACATTCCTTGGTAGATAAACTACTCGATAAATCTACCATTAAAATAATACGGATTCAATATCAAATGAAACAATATTACACTATAATCATAACACTGTGATTATAATACTACGATCATTACACTAAACCCACAACACTAAGACCATTACACTAAACCCATAACACTACGATCCATTCACTAAACCCATAACACTACGATCATTACACTAAACCCACAACACTAAGTTCATTACACTAAACTCACAACACTAAGACCATTACACTAAACCCACAACACTAAGACCATTACACTAAACTCACAACACTAAGATCATTACACTAAACTCACAACACTAAGATCATTACACTAAATCCATAAAACTAAAAGCATTAAACTAAACCCATAACACTAAGACCATTATAATAAACCTATAACACTACGATTCTAGGAAGATTCTAGGCCGTCTGTATTGTCATACGTACAGACGACATGCTTCTATTGAATAACTATTCTGATTTATTGATTTCCCGGGGTTCGGTGAGCGGAGGGAGGTTACGTGACGCGGTGGTCACCGGAGCGTGACAGCGTATGGGAAGGCCATTGTCTGCAGATTAATATTTAACTTACTGACACCTCGTGTCACGCGTTCCATTGTCTCCGGATTATGTAATCCGTTGTTACACGTGAACGCGTAGCAAGGCCATGTCCATTCATCCCATTCCTAGAAATACGGTTAAGCGATACTTAACTAACTCTGGGCTAATCAGCGGTTAGCTCAACATTCCTTAGACACACTCATGGTTGAGATGTTCTGGTTTTAACAATAGCCATTGTGTTAATGCGCTACTTCTACATATTATTTCTCGACTAATTGTTATCGGGTCAGAGACTAGATTTCATCCCCATATGTACACTGTACAATATACAGTGGTGTAAGTTGGTGTAAATCTTTACACTATAGTTGGTGTAAATCTATACACTATAGTTGGTGTACATCTATACACTAGAGTTGGTGTAAATCTATACACTAGAGTTGGTGTACATCTATACACTATAGTTGGTGTAAATCTATACTAAACAGATGTGCTTTATAAATCTTTTGTATTAAATACCCTGCGATTATCAAAGAATTTGAGACGAATTCGATAATTGCACGAATTTAAAGATTGATCTGTTAGTGCCCTGGGAATGTGAATGGACTCCATTCAATACGTAGACCGTTATGTTAGTTAATTAGTTAAATGGGGTGGAGTTGGCAGTGAGATGATTTACCAACACAATTAGATATAGTGAAGTGAAAGTATCGATGCGATGAATGCAATTGGTAATTACATAGAGGTTTACGTGATAATATACGTACAGATAATCACTAATTATCTAACTGTGTATGTGGGTTAAAGTACACAAACTGTAAAACGTTAAATACTCGACAACGTTAAATACTCGACTTAACGGTAAATACTCGACTAAGCTGAACGTACCACTACAGGTACCACTCCAGGTACCACCCATGTACCACCCAGGTACCACTCCAGGTACCACTCCAGGAACCACTCCATGTACCACTCCAGGTACCACTCCAGGTACCACTCTATATACAACTCCATGTACAACTCCAAGTACCACTCCAGGTACAACTCCAGGTATCACTCAAGGTACAATTCCAGGTACCACTCCGGGTACCATTCCAGGTACAACTCAAGGTACAACTCCAGGTACCACTCCAGGTGGTACCCATATACCATTCCAGGTACCACTCCAAGTACAAATCCAGGTATCACTCCGGGTACCAATCTAGGTACCATACCCGGTACAACACAGGTACCATTCCAGGTACCACTCCAGGTACCACCCCAGTTCCACTAAAGGTACCACTCCAGGTACTACTCCAAATACTACTCCAGCGTATACTCAGGAGGTCTGTTACAGTTCACAGGTTACCAGGTAGATATTATAGCTGCGCGGGTAAAACAATACGTTGATTAACTCAAGACTGGCGGACATCTAAGTACAGATTAGATTACGAGTGAAACCACAATAGATTATATATAGAGACTATTGGGCAAGGTGGTAGTGTAGGGCTAGGGGTAGTGTAGGGCTAGGGGTAGTATAGGACTAGGGGCAGTGTAGGACTAGGGGCAGTGTAGGGCTAGGGGTAGTGTAGGACTAGGGCAGTGTAGGGCTAGGGGCAGTATAGGGCTAGGGGTAGTGTAGGACTAGGGGCAGTGTAGGGCTAGGGGCAGTGTAGGACTAGGGGCAGTGTAGGACTAGGGGCAGTGTAGGGCTAGGGGCAGTGTAGGGCTAGGGGTAGTGTAGGACTAGGGCAGTGTAGGGCTAGGGGCATTGTAGGGCTAGGGGCAGTGTAGGGCTAGGGGCAGTGTAGGACTAGGGGCAGTGTAGGACTAGGGGTAGTGTAGGACTAGGGGTAGTGTAGGGCTAGGGGTAGTGTAGGGCTAGGGGTAGTGTAGGACTAGGGCAGTGTAGGACTAGGGGCAGTGTAGGGCTAGGGGTAGTGTAAGGCTAGGGGCAGTGTAGGACTAGGGGTAGTGTAGGGCTAGGGGTAGTGTAGGACTAGGGGTAGTGTAGGACTAGGGGTAGTGTAGGGCTAGGGGTAGTGTAGGACTAGGGGCAGTGTAGGGCTAGGGGTAGTGTAGGACTAGGGGTAGTGTAGGACTAGGGGCAGTGTAGGGCTAGAGGTAGTGTATGACTAGGATAGTGTAGGGCTAGGGGTAGTGTAGGGCTAAGTGGAGATTCTGCTGTATATAGAGAATTAGCCGGCAAGATGTTTGCAGTTGTGGGGGGATTAGAATCTAGGTCGTCGAGATCTTAATAAAGCAAATGGTATCCTTATGATACAATGGGCCATTGGTCAAATCATTGTTGTATATTGCATTGTTATATATTACTATTCAAGTAATACATAAAGAAAGCGTATACGATGTAAATAAAACATATTACCGGGTTGCTCATTTAGTCAACCGTACTGTCTACCCCTATTGAATAGCCCTGCTATCTACCCCTAATATATAGCCCTACACTCTACCCCTATTGTGTAGCACCTACGATTTACCACTACACTATAACCACTACAATATAACCACTACACTATAACCCATAGGTAGATCTAGCTTTAGCTGCATTTAATTTCAAAGTTATTTCAAACTAAAATTGTTATTCAGAATAAGAAATAGATAATAGATAAGTCAACTTACGTAATTAACATTATCTAATGGTTATTTATTATGTATCTATTAGTTATTTATTAAAAAATTTTGTTGAGATAACGATGGATAGAAATGACATAAATAAAATTACCAAAACAAGAATTCCTTAACTAATTACCTTAAAAGTAATTTTAGAAGTAGTTTTAGAAGTAGTTTTAGAAGTAGTTTTAGAAGTAGTTTTAGAAGTAGTTTTAGAAGTAGTTTTAGAAGTAGTTTTAGAAGTAGTTTTAGAAGTAGTTTTAGAAGTAGTTTTAGAAGTAGTTTTAGAAGTAGTTTTAGAAGTAGTTTTAGAAGTAGTTTTAGAAGTAGTTTTAGAAGTAGTTTTAGAAGTAGTTTTAGAAGTAGTTTTAGAAGTAGTTTTAGAAGTAGTTTTAGAAGTAGTTTTAGAAGTAGTTTTAGAAGTAGTTTTAGAAGTAGTTTTAGAAGTAGTTTTAGAAGTAGTTTTAGAAGTAGTTTTAGAAGTAGTTTTAGAAGTAGTTTTAGAAGTAGTTTTAGAAGTAGTTTTAGAAGTAGTTTTAGAAGTAGTTTTAGAAGTAGTTTTAGAAGTAGTTTTAGAAGTAGTTTTAGAAGTAGTTTTAGAAGTAGTTTTAGAAGTAGTTTTAGAAGTAGTTTTAGAAGTAGTTTTAGAAGTAGTTTTAGAAGTAGTTTTAGAAGTAGTTTTAGAAGTAGTTTTAGAAGTAGTTTTAGAAGTAGTTTTAGAAGTAGTTTTAGAAGTAGTTTTAGAAGTAGTTTTAGAAGTAGTTTTAGAAGTAGTTTTAGAAGTAGTTTTAGAAGTAGTTTTAGAAGTAGTTTTAGAAGTAGTTTTAGAAGTAGTTTTAGAAGTAGTTTTAGAAGTAGTTTTAGAAGTAGTTTTAGAAGTAGTTTTAGAAGTAGTTTTAGAAGTAGTTTTAGAAGTAGTTTTAGAAGTAGTTTTAGAAGTAGTTTTAGAAGTAGTTTTAGAAGTAGTTTTAGAAGTAGTTTTAGAAGTAGTTTTAGAAGTAGTTTTAGAAGTAGTTTTAGAAGTAGTTTTAGAAGTAGTTTTAGAAGTAGTTTTAGAAGTAGTTTTAGAAGTAGTTTTAGAAGTAGTTTTAGAAGTAGTTTTAGAAGTAGTTTTAGAAGTAGTTTTAGAAGTAGTTTTAGAAGTAGTTTTAGAAGTAGTTTTAGAAGTAGTTTTAGAAGTAGTTTTAGAAGTAGTTTTAGAAGTAGTTTTAGAAGTAGTTTTAGAAGTAGTTTTAGAAGTAGTTTTAGAAGTAGTTTTAGAAGTAGTTTTAGAAGTAGTTTTAGAAGTAGTTTTAGAAGTAGTTTTAGAAGTAGTTTTAGAAGTAGTTTTAGAAGTAGTTTTAGAAGTAGTTTTAGAAGTAGTTTTAGAAGTAGTTTTAGAAGTAGTTTTAGAAGTAGTTTTAGAAGTAGTTTTAGAAGTGGTTTTAGAAGTGGTTTTAGAAGTAGTTTTAGAAGTAGTTTTAGAAGTAGTTTTAGAAGTAGTTTTAGAAGTAGTTCTAGAAGTAGTTTTAGAAGTAGTTCTAGAAGTAGTTTTTAAATAAATTGTGTAAAATACATTTTTCTCATTAAAAAGTTTGTATGAATTATAACATAAATATGTTTTTAATATAAATTACACAGAAACACGTACACTCTCGTAAATATATACAAATCAATATACAAACTAACATTACATGCATACATACATATACATAAACACACATACATTAAACATATTTCCGGCAAATGTATGCAAGTATTTATAGAAGAGAGTGTATACGGTAGAGGGAGGTGTGGGGAAAGGGCTTGATAAGTGCCTTGATAAGTGCCTGGAGAAAAGGAACTGGAAGGGGGGGGGGTGATGAATGACGTGCGGAGACCCTTGACATCACTATCCGTGACTTTCCACTCGAGTTTCACAGCTACTCGTGCATTACAAATACCTACACTGACCGGCGGCTGAGTGAAAAGTGGCACGTGACAGCTCGCCGAATGAAACCCAACGGAACACTACAATAGCCTCATTATTACCCGTTTTACACCGACGAAGAGCAGGACCACTAGACTACAGTATAATAATTGTTATAGAAATTATAAAACGATAGTATAGCTAATAATGTTATAGTTTATCAATTCTGGGTCAGAATGGCGGTTTAATTTATACTTATTTTGATATATATATATGTATATATATATATATATATTATAATAGAATGCCTAATTTGGTCATATTATTAAATAAACATGTGTAGTTTAATGTTGTCATTAAATGCTATTACACTTTAGTTTAATAACTGTACAATATAATATACAATGTAATTCTTCTATGATATAAAAGCATAAAGTATTGTAAGCATATCGCTATATATTCTAAACAGGAAATTCCATATACGCATATAAATCTTAAAATGCAAGAAAAGTGAGGGTTTTTTAAAGTTTATTTATTTTAAATCACATATTGTGAACATCTAAATTTATCATCTGTTTTACCATGTATATATATATATATATATATATATATATACATATTACAATATATATATATATATATATATATATATATATATATATATATATAAATATATATTTATGTCATAATATAAGATCATATATGATAAATGGTGCATACATTGCATTGTAATATTATATGCTATATAATATTATATAATAATATTACGTAATAGCGAGTGCACTAATTCGAGAACAATTAACGGCGTCCAGTGCAAACTTAAGTAGCCACAACATCACAGGTAAGGCTCCATATTGCGCAATCGTGCAGTTACGCAACGTCTACTGTGACGTCATCGCCGGCTTGCCGGTGTCGATGATAACATCGCAAACGAACACGCGTATCAGCCTCCCTTGGGAAGTGACCTCATTAACTAGTAATAATGTGGACCGGAGTTCACCTGTTACCAATTATACCCAAAGCCTGCTATGCATAC